>JAUBNQ010000020.1:1046469-1066970 GCA_032353495.1 Ctenopoma kingsleyae | reverse complement strand
GACAAAGTGCTACATGAGAGTATAGACAAGGCACACAGGATAAGCTAACAGCAGTGCTTAAACACACGTTTGACATTGAGCCTCACTGATCCATCTTATTGTTCTAATGGAGGCATTATTCCTTTGCGGACAGTGTGGTCCTCTGCCGCCTTCACGGGGGGGTTCAGCTATCCCTGGGGTCATGTCGGATTGATGACTAATCTCCCTGCTACGGACAACTGTGTCAACTACGGTGTTTTCACCCCCTTTTTTGCTTGCGGTCTGCCTGGTGGCCTCATGTGCGTGCATTGTATCACTGTGAGCTGGTGACTCCGCCACCTTCCTCCACTGTAGCCTGTCTCCTGGACTGCCCTGTGTTTTTTTTTCTCCCCCCTGGGGTGTGAGGACTGATATGGGTTGTGTTCTGTCCTATCATCGGACAGCGCTGCTTCCAGCACCACTGCTCCACTCTGCAGAGGTCAGTCTGTCAGCCTGTGCCCTCCGCCTGTGTGGAGTGTCGTCAATTTGGCTGTGTTGGGCTCCACCCTCTCTTGTGACGCTGTTATGTTGCTTTACGTAGGCAACACTACTGCCCCTCCCTGCCATGGTCTTTCTG
Organism: Ctenopoma kingsleyae; assembly: GCA_032353495.1. Lineage (NCBI taxonomy): Eukaryota > Metazoa > Chordata > Actinopteri > Anabantiformes > Anabantidae > Ctenopoma > Ctenopoma kingsleyae. Next base: position 1,066,375 of record JAUBNQ010000020.1, on the reverse strand, counting down.
TTTCCCTTTCTGCAAAGGCATTGAGTTTCCTGGTGACTGTCACACTTTTCACGGGCTTGTCCCCTCTCTTCCTTCCCCTGACTGTGGCTGGATGAGGCCTGTTTTGTCCTGTTTGGTATGGACGGAGACAGGCTCTGTGATGCTGGCACCTATGCCTCACTCTTGCTTGTGGTGTCATGCCGTTCTGAGTTCTTCCACCTGTATGTGATGACGTCGGTTCAGGTGTGCTGTGTTTCGTCCTCTTCTGTGTTGGCGTCCAGTCACATTGTGCCCGTTGCCCTGCTGCCCTGTTTGCAGTGGTTGGCCCTCTGTGCCTCCCGTCATCCTCCTGCTGGTGTGGTTGAGGATGTGAGTCGATGTGAGCAGGGTGTGCTCCGTCCTTTCTTACTGCAGCATTGAGCCGTTTTTGGGCGGGTGACGTCGCTGCCCCCATTTCTGGTGCTCTGTCACCTGTGCTTTGCTGGTCCTCCCTGTTGGCCTGGACATGCTGCACTCCGCTATGTTGTCTGAAGGCACTGGGTACCTGTGGCGTCACCGCCGTATCCCTACAGTAGCCTGTCTTTTTTCACCACGCCCGTATTCTTCCCCCCTGCTGGGCTGGACGACGTTGGTTTTGGTGTTGGGTACTCGGTCCGCTCCTATGTGAGCGTTGATGGGGTTGTGCAGTGTGCTCCTTCCCCGGTGGACACTGGCTTGCCTGATGCCGGTCACTCCCTGGTTCCTGGCGCATGCTACCTCCTACCTCAACATATGATGTGGGTGTTGGTTCATTTGGCTCATGCTGTCCCTTCATGTGGGGACACTGTGCTTGTGTCGGTGTCTCTGCTGTCTACTTTCCTGCCGGGGCCTGGCGAGGTCCGCCAGTGACGCATTGTTGCTCAGGCGGCTTGGATCTGGGTTCCATGTTTTGCAGGCTCGGGTTAGGTCTGCCTGCTGGCCACTTGCTTGATGGTCTGGGCCCTTGTTGAGCAGGCCCACTGGCCTTGTAGTCTCTGGGGTCCTCCCTGCCACGCTGGAGGCGTTTCAGCACTCCTCTGCGGTGGCCTGGTTGTGCCGCTGGATGGCTCCTGCTGTGGTACCCGGGACCGACTGTTCATTCTGACTGTTACAGAGGTCCAGCCTGTCGCCACTGCCTGTGGCCTGGACGACTCTACTCTTCCGTGAGCCGCTGGGCGACTCTGCTTGCAGTTGCTTGGGTCATTTGGCCAGGCAGCACATGCCCTCTGTCCCGCTGTCGACCCTGGGCACTTTGCCTCTGCTCTTCTGCACTGTGTTGGGTGGCCCTATGGCCCCTGCCACGCTGCAGGTACGCACTGTGGGGCCCTGCTTGGCAGTTATTCCATATGTTCACCCTAGCATCCAGCACCTTGGTTGCTGCATTATGTGTTGGCTGACCAGTAGCCTTCTGGGGACCCGTTGTTTCTTCGGGGCCTGTATGTGCCCTCCACTGGGACATGTTTTTTGACTCCTAAGCCATGTGGTGCTGCAGGCAGGCAGGGCTTTTGCAGATGACCTTGGTTGTCCCGAGAGGTTGCTCTTGTTTGGTTTCCCCTGTCACCTCACGGGGTGTCTTAAAGAGTTCCCCGTACATATGGAAATATGGGTGGAGAGACAGTCTCGAATGAAAGAGATCGCTAGGGTTACGATGGAACCCCCGATTCTGTGAGTGAAGAGACTGTCTCTCCAGCTCGACGCCACTAGGTGATGTGTTCCGATCAAACTATATCACTGAGCTCATGTCTTTGAGGAAGCTATATGCCTTAAGGAGGAGGCGTGACCGGAAATTCCAGTGTGTCTTAAAGAAGTCTCCAAGCGCCCTGACACGAGGTCATTATCCCCATACATATGGAATATGTAACAGGGTGGAGAGACGGTCTCTTCACTCAGAGAACTGGGGTTACATCGTAACCCTAGCGTGTCTGGTAGTGTAGATGAGACAGGCTTACAGAATCACTCGTTTGATCCAGTTCTTCATACAAGAGCTACTATAACACTCTAGTTGTTTAAGGGAGTCCATTGATCAGGCTGACACAAAACAGTGTTCTTCCACAATGCTATTTTTTTCCAGCTTGTCCTCATTCCTTCCCCCTCCCCCTCTCATATTTGTCATGGTGATGTCTCACTTGTAGTAAATGAGGCCTGGTGTTCAGCCCATTACTCAAGGCTGATGATAGCAGTTCAGAGTTCAGCTCCAGCTGGCCTATATCACCACACTGAGTCTCTGTGAAACTTCTTTGCAGTTTAAAATATACAGCCCCAAAAACGCCTTCTTATTTTATCATTTATCAGCCACAGCAAGTTAAATATCACACAGAGCTGTTTACCACCTCTATGACAGCTAATGTGAGACTCTCCAATACAGAAACAGGAACATTCACGTACACCTCAAGGTCAGTACAGAGATTTTGCGCTTTTATGTCCTGCTGTCAAGACAGCACTGTGTGTTTTATGTCTACAGTAGTGTTACACAGATTCACCTGCTGTGCCAACCCAGTCTATAAATGATGTTCTGATGCAGCTAAACATTAAACACTGTTATGTTTTCATAACAAAAGTAATCATTTCATGCTTTTCTTCTCATGTAACATGTTTTCTGAATGAAAGAAGCTTTTTTTACATGTCATACACCCAAAGGTGCCCAGTCGGTATCACTTTCAGGGGAAACTGAAAACTGAATACACGCACATATTCATGATAATAAAACAGATAATTTAAACATAGAGTGATGTCATACATTGATGGAAAGGATCTAACAAAAACTGAGCTAAAAGTCCCATATGTAAGTAAATACCCTCAGCAGACATATCAAGCACACTGCAGTTCCTATCAACCATTTTTTTGAAAAAGTTTAACTTTCATTGAAGCTCATGATAAAAAGGACAATAAAACACAAAATGTATTTCATTTTCATCTCCATCCAAATCACACATGAGACACTTTCTGTCTTCCTCAGGAACGCCCTGTTTCCAAGGCCAAAGGCAGGACATCAAATCTCAACTGAGCACAGACAGACCTCTGGACTCTGATCAGGTTAAGGCTGACATATTGCTCAGGATGATGTATTTGCTTAATAACTTAGTAACTATATTCTTAGTTTTGGTTTATTTAATATTTTTTTCTGACAATGTTTCTTAATAAAAAATACTAATAATAATGTTGTATGAAGTGACTGTTAAATTTTAGTCTATAAAGTCAAACTATGTGTGTTATACTCAGGAGTTTCTGAGATATAGCGTTCACAAGAATGGAAGAGACATACAATCACAGTGGACAAATTTGAAGAAATTCAAATACTTCTGTCATGAGTCTTCATAAATAACAAATATTTATAAAACTTCATCACTTGTTCATCAGCGCTCATCTCATTTGGTTTCTGCGAGCATGGTACAGTTAAAATAGACATCATTTCCATTTGCTCTGAAATTGAGAGGAGCTCTTGACAGACAGTTTTCCTGGTTGAAGTGTGCTGCTTAATGGCATGTGGGCAAACAACCTTTGCATTGGCAGGTTTAGAGAGATGCTGCTGGCGTACCGCTGTGCACCGCATCCCGCTAGGAGTGCCATCTCCACTGTGCACTCTGAGGACCTCTCTGTATTAGAAAAACTGCATACATGAATATAAATGTGTTCCTGCTATTATAACATTTACAACACCTGAAGTCGCTCGCAGAAGTAGTTGCTAAGTGCTGGATGTTAGTGAAAGGCTCATTGGATGACATGAAGAAAGTGAAGCTGCACTGAGCTGTCCACATACAGTCCAAAATGTATATGATGAGTTTTAACCATTTGGTTCTTTATAACTACAATTTGTGGAAGTTTACTAACTTCTTAACATTTTTACTAGCCCTAAAAATATTAATATTAATAATCTTGACCACTTTATTAAGTACACCTGTACAATCCAATGCAATTCAACACAGCAGCTCTGCTATGAAATCTACATTTACAAGGTTATGTTTTGGCCACAGGATGGCCAAACATTATAAAAATATCTTAACATGATGCAGTCCACCACCCACTATGACCTCAACAATAAACATATAGTAGTATTATTACCTTTCTAACAGTTTAAACAAAAACTAAAACATTAGAACCTTGCAAAAGTAGAATTAATGTTTTATTAAATAAAGCTGCTGTAGGATTGCACTGAATCATACAGGTGTACCTAATAAGTGGTCAGTGAATACAATACAATGTAATGTAAGAAAATTGCAATTAAACGATTTAGAAAACTAAAGCTCTACTTTTCCTAGCCTAGCTCAGGCGTTATGATTATGAGTTTCCACCACAGTCAGTGAAATTAAAACCAGTATTCAACACGGAAGCTGTATGAACCAGGCTTTGACCTGAGCTTTACACTCACCTCTTTGTTCTATTGTTACTATTCCATTGTATGTGTAGTTCTGACAGTTTACCTTGATTTTCTCATTTTTTCACCTTACTTTCTTTTCCTGGTCATATGTTAGATACAATCAATTCTACTTCACCTAAAAACCATTATGCACTATAATATGAAATATTTTGTACAATGTAATTGACAGTAGTGCAGCGATCAAAGAAGGCAATGTGGGATGACTGTTGGACTTAGTGCTGTGGAAAAGTTACCACGTTACGTTGTTATAGCACAGATACTTACACACTTGCACTGTGTCGTCTGTGTGTGTAGCTTTTATTTGTTCATCCCCATTTTCTTTGAAATTTGTAATTTTTAACTTGATGAACACACACGAGGGAGTCTACAGAAGCCTAGAGGGCCATGCTTGCAATTCTTTTTAATGCTGTTATCTTGGAAGAGTAGATCACTGTTTTGTTACCTCAAGAAAACACAGTTCGATACCTGTGATAACAGGTTATTGTACCTCATTATCTCAAGAGAACAAGGTTTGGTTTTTGAGATAACAACCTAAATTAACAAGATGATTTATCAAAATCAAAGTCATTAGTTCATTTGATCGCACATCAGGTTTGGACTGTGTTAACTTCCTGGGGGCATTTTACTTTGGTTCACCAGTGAATATCTTTGATTTCCTACATGTTTGTGCTCATGTTTTAGTAATGTTATTTCAGTAGTAAATTTGATTAAGCCTTTATGTTGAGAAATCTTTTTTTTAAAATCTTGAGATAGAAGATAAATTGATAAGCCAGATAAACCTGTTATCTCAATTATTATCTTGAGGAAAATTACCTTTATCTCAAGATAATCACAGAAATTGACATATTATCTTGAGAAAATGAACTTTGTTATGTCGAAATAAATAACCTAAATAACCTGTTATCTCAACTTGTGATCTTCATATAATGACTTGAAACAAATCAGTCTGTTCTCAAGTTTTGCTGAAAACAACAGTGCCAATAAATTAATACATCAACAGATTCATCATAGAGTGACAAGTTTGGATGGACAAATGATCAAAATTTTTGGTACGGCAGCAAAGTTGCCAAACAGTTACCATTAAATTACGGTACAATACCAAATTTTATTTTACAGTAAGTTTTCATTGAAAATTAGTTTTTTTCTGTTGCTTCTCACAGTTTATCGCTGTTAGAATTACAGTTGTACACCGTTATAAAAACATTTCCAACACATTAAAAAGCAAGAAAACAACAAAAAGTTTAATTTGTATTTTTTAAAAGTATGGCTGCTTTTAATTGGAGTTCACTATTGCTGATTAAATGGTAAGTACTTGTTTTCAGTCAGTATTAGACCATTAACTGCCACTTTACATACACTTCTGTACATTTTTACAAATTTGTGAATAATTCTTTGCTCCATGATAGCATGTTAACATCTGTACAAGCAAAATAAACACCATAATTAATTGTCTCATATTGAACAAGGAAGAACACCACTAATGGCGCAACCACCTACACTTATGGTGTAAAATGTCTGCATCTAATAACTGCATAAATAACCAATATGCAATGTAAAATTCAAAACTATGAACATGACAAACAAATAACAGAACTTGTAACTTAAAGAATGTGACATGAAAAGCAGGAAAATAGAGAAATTATGTTCATATACTCATCTCTAAAGTACCCAGAAGCCCCCAAGACACGCCCACTTCTCCCAGGAAAGAACAGTGTTACTGCACTGATTAGCTACAGTATCTCCCTGGGAACCTTACAGGATTATTTTGAATATTTGGTCTAATGCTGACTGAAAACAAGTACTTAGCACAAAATATAATGGTAACTGTATAATAATTTAACTCTCAGAACCATTTCAAAACAGCATAACTATGTAAAAAAAAGTATATTCTTATAATGTAAAATTACACATTTTTTATTTAATTTCTGTTTAAAAAAAACAATATACTGTGTTTTAATGGTATATGCTTGTAAAACAAAAAAGATGGCAAATATCTGTATTTGTATCTGTATGGCAAATTTCTATAAAAATCTTTTTTACAGTGTAGGAAGAATACAATACTGCATTGCTTTGCACTCCATGACAACACCTAGGAACAGCATCCTCACGTGCACACAAACACACAGGCACACGCACCTCAGTCTGGTGCTGAATCATTCAACAGGCCTTGAAAGCACTTTCGAGCACACACTCGCACTAATAAGGGCCCAGTCACATGGACACACAAATAATGCAAACTTAGGCATATTACTTCATAATACATAGCACGTACTGAATGTCAGGACTGGCACAGAAGAAAATAAGAGAAACTATTTAAATGAACAAACATAAATCACATTTAAGATTTCATATTTGTGACTAACTGAGCATGTCAGGGGGAGAGCTGAGCGCTGTCACATTACAGCAGTATGATGCGTTTTGTATTGAGGCTGCCGATCGATGAGGGCAACAGGAATACATCCTTCACCAGGTGCTGTTGGGGGAGTTTATTGAACGGATCGTACAGGAGGACAATAATTTGACAGGTGTCGGCGTCCCAGCCACGCTACTCTGTCCTCATACCTATCTGCACTCAGCCAGCTGCCTTGTTAGACACAAGATGACAGATCACAGAAGGCGACGCGACCAATATCAGGACAGTGACCATGTCTATCTTCTCTCTGTTATTATCTGTCTCAGCATTCAGCTCTATCTATACACAGGGGTGGGGGTGGGTGGGGGGGCTTTAGGTGTGGGTCTGATTAGTTAGTTATAACACATGAACAGCATCACAAGCTGTGTATATAATGTGCAGTGTGTGAATACTGGAACAGAGCTGGAAGAAATTATTAACTATTTACCAACCACTATTTATCCTGTGTGTGTTTTTAGTTTCCTAGTTTCTCCTCCTAGTTGGTTAAGGTTAGAATACATTTGTTTGTGTGGCTACAGAAGTGATCACATGGCTTGAGGCAAAACATGAGAAAAAAAATCATGTGGACATGTGGTCAGACTGAATTCATTCACATTTGGGGTTCCAATGAGAAACTCCTTCAGTGGGGTGGCTTATTACTTCACAAAGTGGTGTAAAATTCTCTCTGATCAGTTAAACACACAGCTAATATCACGCCTGTACTCGACGTATTTTAAAAAAATACAAAAAGGGCTGATGAGTGTGACTCTCAATCTCTTATGTGATCAAGCAGGTAAGGCAGGCTTGGCCAGCTTTAGTGATGTGTTTAGTGGATTAGCATCACTCTGCAGCAACCACATCATTTGTCTTGTGTTGGTTCAGCAAAGCCTTGCAGCAGCAGCAATCCCTCTTTGCTATTAATACCAAGCGTGTTAGCCTTCCTCGGACATGGATGAGATGGAGAAACCTTGTTGGTAATGTAGGATAATTACTGTTCACATTATCCATAAATGAGCCTTTGATCAGCCTCATATAGTCAAACCTTTCCATTTTCATACGGGTTTCATAATCAGTTCAGTTTTTAAACCATAGGCCAGAAACTGTGGGTGGTTACGAGGTCAGTGGGGAAGAAATGCTTTTTATTTGCTGCTGACCTATTTAAAAAAAAAGAAAATCATTGCAAACATAACAACAAGCAGAAAATCACATTCATGTTATGCTAAGTTACCATTACCTGCACCACACTCAATGGAACATCTCTGCTGATATGACTGAATGACTAACGTAAATGAAGAAGTGTGAAATAGAACAAAATGTAAAACTAGCTTGATGGACATTGCAGAAAATGCATGAACGCTTGCTGAAATGTTTATACTGCTGCTACAACAATATCAACCATAGCTGTGTTAATCAGATACAGGATAGTAATAATGGTTGGTGGTTCGCTTCCCGTTCCCTCCCTGATTCCTGACCACATTTCAAAGTGTCCCTGGACAAGACACTAAACCCCAAACCCTTGGCGCCTAAGGGAGCAGCCTATTCACAAAGAATTTCCCCAAGGTGATTAATAAAGTATTCATTATTATTATTTTATCCCATCAAGCTCTACATTAAATGACATTAAAACTTGTATTAAACACCAAAGAGCAGGAAAAAGAGGTGAATGGTTGTGATAGTTAGCACACTTAACTCGAGAACAAATAATGTTACATTAACAAATTCACTAAAAAGAACTTTTGAGAGAGATTTTGAAACGGAAATTATATTATTATTATTATTATATTATTATATTTTATATAATTTAGCATCCACCAACATGATGAACAATAAACTATAAAATATAATGTTAATTATATCACAAAACAGCAAATGACTAAGGATGAAAATAGAAATACAATAAATATTGCATGTAAAGATGGTCAGGACAGCATCTACTCCTTGGTGCAAAAGACAGCTTCATTCTGACTGATGCTTACATAGATTCTGGTTTGTAGGTTTAACCAGTTTACTGATATCAATGTCAGACGTGAACATCTCCACAAGTAAATAAAAATGTTGCCTCTCCCAGCGGTGTGCTAGTGTGAAAGATAGATGATGAAAAAGCAGAAGTGGAAATGGGAAGTAAACTTTTGAGTGCTGCAGCACCTTCAGTAGTTGATGAATGCATCGCCTTGAACAGAGATCAAATACATCATCTGCCATATCTGCGTCCTCCACCACATCCACTCACTGAGAGTTACTTCAGCTTTAACTCTCCCTCACTCTGTGCAGAGATCCAGTGATTGATTTGTTTAGGTGTCTACTCCCTGACAACACAAACATCTGCTCAGCATACATCTTGACATATCACTATGAGAACTATATGCAGTATCACACAGGGCCAACACAGCTCCAACAGAAAAATAAAATATATTTGTGTTGATTTGAATTCATTTATTCATTATTATTATTACCATTATCATCACCATTGTCTCTTTTTCTCTATGTGTTTTAATTAGTTTAAGTATTTTATTAGGCATTTAACTTGTAGTAAGGTGTTGAACCACAACAGTCCACCAGAACAGCTTCAATACTCATTGATATTGATTCAACATGTCTCCAGAGCTCTACTGGAGGGAGAGATCACCATTCTTCCAATGGTTATTCCTTAATTTGATGTTTTGATTATGGTGGTGGAGGGCGCTGTATAACATACTTGTCCAAAATCTACCATAGATTTTCACCTGGACTGAGAGCTGGTGACTATGAAGTCATCAGTACAGTATATGACTCCTATCCCAAATAAAGTCAATTCAGAATTGAGAAAGTCCTCTGGAATGGAGGGTGAAATGTCTTCAAGGAACTAAAACAAGTCCAGTTGCCACCGAATAACCTTTCTGGGATAACCATGACCTGGATGACTGAGAATCTTCACAGACATATAGCTCTGGAAAAAATTAAGAGACCACTGCTTTTAAAGGTATATGTTTGAGTCAAATTAACATTTTTTTTTATTCTATAAACTACTGACAACATAGCTCCCAAATTCTAAATACAAATATTGTCATTTCGAGCATTTATTTCAAAATACCAGGTCCAGTGTTCTCAGACCTCAAATAATGCAAAAACCCCCATAACAAAACAAGTTCATATTCATTTTTACACAACACATTACTAATGTTTTAACTTTAGCAAAGTTAAAAAGGAAGTGTTCAGAAATCAATATTTGGTAGAATAACCCTGATTTGCAATCACAGCTTTCATGCAGTGGTCTCTGAATTTTTTCCCGAGCTGTATATGACTCCTAGCCTTTTCATATTCATCAAAGCATTCAGTGACCCCTCATGCTGTATGAATTGGGGCATTGTCACTCTGGAAGACAGCACTCCCATCAGGGTAGAAATATTTGATCATAAGATAAGGGAGATCACTCAGAACAACATTGTATTCATTTGCAGTGATGCTTCCACCTTTGGGCACAACTGGACTTAAACCATGCTGGCAAACCCCCACAGGATAACGGAGCATGTGGACCCCCTCACTGTAGGGATCAAGGATTCATTCAAGCATTGGTCCACATGCTGAGAATAGTGAATGATGACTCATCTGACCACACTGCTTTTTTTTCCACATCTTAGCAGAGCAGTGCCTGATTTTTTCAACATTGAACTCTCAAATGTGCATTTGTCTTTGTAATGAGGGCTTTATCTATTGCAACCCTACTCTAATATTCCTCTCTGTGTAATGGGCAATATACTATTGCTGAAACATTCTCAGTCATAGATCACGCTAATATGTCTTGGATAGATCTTAATGGAGTCACTTTTTCCTTATTGAAACAGTGACTAACCAGTTGAGCTGTCTATGTGTCTGAATGTCCTGCCCAGCAATGACCCTTTTTCAGAGTCACTTAGATCTTTTCCCTTTGTATCTTGATCCAAAATCAGAATAAACTGAGCCCGCTCAGTGTTTTTATACCTGCTGCAGAGAATGATTGGATGCCAACTGCTATGTTGTGCCATGCAGTGCACCTGTGTTGAAGCATCTGCATTTGTTATGTTTCTCCACTTATTCATTCCAGTGTTTCCTTTAATTTGTCACCTACTACTTGATACAGCTTATACTTTCACTTGTTATCCAACCAATTCCATTAAACCTGGCAACTCTGCTCAGACAGGAAATTTTATGATGACTTAAAATGACACAATCATTTGATATTACAAGTATACTGTATAAATCTTTAAATACGTAGCACTGCACCACTGATAATGTGGCATGATATCAATCAACTGACACCTACAGCACACAGACAAAAAAGGCACAGTACAGTATCTGAGATGTGCCAATCTAAGAAGCGCATGTGATCAAATGTGAATGTGTGGAGAGTAGCTGCATGTCAGCTCCAGACAGCACCTCTATGTGGGCTTACATAGATAACAATGGATGTGTGGGTGTTGGCATGTCTCATACAGCGTTGTTGCCCTTTAGTGCTTAATATACATTTTCATGGAACAGAAAGTGGAGACTGTTTCTTCTCAGCTGAAGCCTTCCCTGCCAGCCGCACATTACTAATAATCCTGAGTGGCTAAAGCTATGAAATTGATCATCTGATCACAGCATTATGAATCAGCAATCAACATCACCGCAGAAACATCTCTCGGAATAAACCTTATTGCTGCAGCTGCTCTCGTCATTAGATCTCATTTTGCATGGTGAATAAACACGGCTCCTCTCGTGGTGGGGCAGAAAGCCTAGACAGGTGTGTGTGGAGATGTGGAGCCCACTGTGACTTTCCCTACCTGCAGCATCAGCTCTAACAAACATGTGGGTTGTTATCGTCTCATTATTGTGGCCCCCTGGGATCACACATCCATGGACTACGTGGGTGTTACGAAGCACTAGAAAACATCATCAGCATAGATCATCAGGCGTGTTGTGTGGAGGGGGCTACTGATTGCTACTGATGAGCACATTTGGATTCCTGTGGATATTACGAGTGCTTTTGACTGTGTGATATAGCAGCCCACTGTGTCAGTCATGTGGCAGGTTATGGGCTTAGATTGTGAGCATTAGTGGTGGAGCACATCATCAAGCTGCTGCTTCCTCCCTCAGTCTTATTGTCATATGCTATCCTTGTTGCCCACAAATCCCTCACATGTGAAGACATGTTGGTCTTCTACAAGTATTACAACTGACACACATGGAGCAAAGATGATGCTGAATATAAGATTATCTTGTGCTGAGCTGTGAATTAGGGAATTAGGGAATAATTACCTTTCAGGAGAAAATGAGGAAGCTCTGCTGCTGTGGCTTGCTGAACAGGAAAATCCTCGTGCTAATTAAGGTGGTTGATACGCGTGGTCACTTACTGTATGCTGTTAACATGTTCCTAATTTTTTCACCAGCTAAGACTGAATTTAGCAGAAGTGTTACCTGCTGAATGAATAGAGTTTAAATTAACGTGGCAAAGCTGGTGCCACTTGCCTGTCCTGATGAAGGTCACCTCACCAGGTTATGATGTGTCCGGTAGTGCTTTGTTTTGTAGCTCATGAACAAGTTGTTTAACTACAGTATGTAAAATCTTCCAGTTTCACTGCTGTCTGTAGCAGTAGTGCTTCTATAGTTTACCAAGGGTCAAAGCTATGTACAGTGACGTCACTAGGATTGAAAGACCAGGCGGACTTAGAGCCTGGGGTTGTAGGTATGAATTAGTGTGTATAGCAAGCGCTGAAAAGGTTTCACCAAACCTAAATAGGCTTTGTTAATTTTTTTTTCTCTTCTACAGCAATGGTGCTGTTATCTGGCTCATTTTCTTCCAGTGGCTTCTTTGGAAAATCCTTTGCCTTTTGTTTTACATATTATTACATACATTATTTATTTTTTTAATAACAGTCCATGAGTTTTTAACAGCCTACATGTTGGGGTTGTATCTATTAAAAAACATGCAAGCAAATACATCCATCAATGCATTTAATAATATTAAGTATGAGACATTATATCTAAAGTCATATAGTTTCATAACTCCTCTTTCTTTCTGCCTGCAACTGAAGACAGACTACCAACACATTGCAAAGAGGATAACATGATGATGTGGTGCAATCATTAGTTTATTCACTTCAGTTTAGTTCAAAGTCCTAGTAAAATCTGACAGAACAAAAGAAGCATGAATATTTCTCAAAGGTTTATCCTGCCAAAATGAGGATACATTACATCTTAAAATTAAGAACAAAAAGAGAAAAAGCCTCCCAGGCTCCCTCAGCATCATATCCCCTGTCACTCTCCTGCTTCTGCCTCAGTCTTTGAAATAGCTTTGTATATTGATAGGGTATATCGATATAAGGATAAGGATATATCGGTACAACAGCAAAAACAGGGACACTTCACCATTAAATTTTTACTCACAATAACCGATTATAACAACAGCATTATTCTGTCAAAATTCAAGAAGGAAGATGGGCAGCTGCTGCTGCAAGCTGAACTTGGTCTAAATTAGTTTTAAAATAGCCAACACCATCACCTTTTCTTTCACTTAAGGAAACATAAGTAAAAACATGCATAATATTGAAGCAAAACTGCTGGGAAATAGTAAGGTACTGAAGAGGCATAGATACTACAAACAGAATGAGGATGATCTCAGAAGAAGAGGTTTACACATTTGATCATAATGGAAGTTTTCTGAAGGCTGAAGAAATACTGACCACATTTCAGTTAAGCTGCATCTCACTGATAGCTGATCAGTATTTGCAATATGTGCTTTGAATCCACAAGGCTTTTGAGTGATGATGTTTTTTAAAATAAATTTCAATTATTTATTTATTTCTATTTTTGTTTGCCTGATAATGCATGATCTCCTGGAAGGGATGTTGTATCAAAGGCATTATCTATGTAATCCATCCAACCACTATTATACTACTATAGTATCTGCTTTTGCCAGAATAGGCAAGAGCAATGAGCAATGGATATATCTAGCTAATAGGAGTCCAAAAACACAATGGTTATAATAAGGAAACACACCAAGAGCTACAGTAATTAGCTGGAAACACATTGTAGGTAGTTTCTACACAGAGCTGTACAATACAAAACTATAAAACTTTAAAGTTTATTTAATGCTAATATCTTGAATGATAAAATGAACAACATTCAACTCCCCAAAGGTGAAGCTATCTTAACGGTGTCACATTATGCTTTTCATGTTCTGTACTAACATATATGCTTTTGTGAAGTTGGATGACCATGTTACAAATAACCAGAGACCCAAAAGCACGAGGTGAATGTGTGTTGGCATGCTGGCTGCTAGTAAAATGTCTTAAGTTTCATTCTGACCAGTTGGCTTTGCTCTTGAGTTTTTTTTTTCTTTTTTCAAAATGCTAAAAGTGTTGTGGAAATATAACTGCTCATCCATTTTATGCCCTACACCCACTAAATATGTACATTGTCCAGCCCACCCTGCTGGACGATGACACACAGTTTTTTCTATTAACATAATTATCACTCAGATGTTCAATAAAGTAGAAATAGTTTAGCATTCCACATCTCTGTTTCATTGTTCTTACTCAGAAACTACCATGAGTGTTTCCAGGTGGAACCTTGGATTGTGAGTAACTTGGTCTACGAGTATTTTGCAAGACAAACAAGAAATTTTAATAAATTTTAACTTGATGAATGAGCAATGTCTCGCAATATGAGCAGTATGTATACGCTTTCTCTGCCGAGACTCGTGATCACAGCTTCTCTCTGCAGCGTAATAGATGAATGAGACTCACTTATACTGTCTCCTCATTCCAGCGTAATCTGAGTTGTTTCAGAACATTAACTAACATTTATAAGTCACTAAAGTTTAGTTTGTAGCGTCCAGCTGTGTGTAGAAGTATTTCCTGTGAGTAATTAAAATTAGTTTTTTCTCTCCAGTGTTTTCTAGTTTTGCTCAAGGGGAGTTGTTCAATATAATTCTATATAGTTGTATGTCTTTTCTACAGAATTCAGTAAGGTCTTAAACCTTGCAATGTACCTTGAGATCACTTTTGTTGTGCACCAAATAGATAAACTGAATGGGATTGATGTTATGGTTGGAGAAAAGCAAACTTTAAATGTGCTAAATGAATATTTGTCAATAAAGGATATTAAAATTTATAAACTGTAATAGTTTCAAATGTTACCTAACTTCTCTCTTGCCTTTTTCTTTATGTGGCTTCAGTCCACTGTTTATGTAAAACAGCCATCGACTGAAAGTGACATCACATTCCTATTTGCATGCTGTGCAAAGGTGGAGAGCGAGTCTTTCTCCCCTCTACAAATTCTTTTTCAGCTATCACCACGCGTGGGAAGCAAAGTGTTGGGAAAGCAGGTGTGATCGGACAGAGTGTCAAGTCTCCCTGGACTTGACACCCAGCACACAGAGCATTGTGTGTGACTCTCAGGGAGTCACCAGGAAACCTTTAGACAGACCTTTAATTATCCGCTGATGAACAGAGGCTGTATTTGTAATTAGGGGAAGAAAATGTTAATGCATTCTGTGGAGGATAACGACACTCTGTGCATCATGCTGGCCGGGCATAAATCTGTGGGACTTCACTAATCTCATGATGCAGCACAGCAACACTCATTACTGTTAGTATGACCAGGCTGCAGAATGCCTCGCTACCCTGAAAATGATGCTGTGCTCTAATGTTTTTGTGTGTATTACCATTTTGTTTCACTTTCAGAATAATTCAACCTGACATTGGGTTCATGCGAGCTGATTTATATGTGGGGTGGTGGTGGAGAATTATTTTGTTTTGACCGAAACAGCTAGTGGCGAGTGACGTGTCTGTCCTAGCAACACTGTTATCAGTCAGTAGAAGAAGTGGTAGAGGTTGCTAGGAGCAGTTAGTGTTGTGTGCTGATTTAAGACTTTATCTTTCTTGCACAGACACGTATATGTTGCTGTTATCATGGATGCAGCTACAGTATCTTAGTGGTTATGATTCTAAAAGATAACATTATGGCAGACATGAATCAGACTTATAACAACTTGGGTAATTGAGTTATGGCCATATACAGTTCACATACCTCTATATAACCAGCATACAGCTGAATACATTTAACACTAAATTTGATTTTCTGATATGACTGCTTGTTTCAGGAACTACAACACGCAGAAAATATTCCAGGCAGAGTTGGACACGATACTTGAATTATTGCTTTTCAGGAAGTGGATTTCATGAAAACCTACTCACATTAAATCTGACATAAAATAATGCATTTTTAAAATGCATGTCTGGAACCATTAAATCTGTTGCATGGGCTGCAGTTTAGTTAAATAAAAAATGCTTAAATCAGATTATGTGCAATATTGCAATAGACTCCTTTCCTGGGCCTGTGGAGAGTTGAATGTAGGCTTTTTAGACTGGCTGTATCAGCATTTCAGAAGATAAATTGATTTGTAAAAGAAATACAATTCATCAGTGTACTGCTATTTTTACCAGGCCTGAAACACTTAATGTCATATTCATATGATGTTCTTCCTGAACAAACAGGAACAATAGGTACAGATGGTGTATAAACAGTTCCTGTGTGCTGTATTCATTCTATAAGCTATATTAAGCACTTTCATGTCATAATGAGACCACTCAGACTAAAAATAGACAGCAGCAGCAAGGCTGAACGAAAATAGGGCAAATAGATTACACCTCTTTTAAGACATTTTCAAAGATGTGGTGAGAAAATATTAGAAGGTAATTAAAGCTGCCAGTGATCTCATATCTAACTGTGGGACAAACTGTCAGCCTCTCCAGTTTTTAGAACTACACCAAATCATGTTCAATTATGAATAATGACTTTACAGTAGCTTCACATCAGTCCAGAGTGGTATATGCTTCAGTCTGCTGCTTTTAAGCTACTAGTTTTTGTTTGTGTATGTTTTAAGCATTTGATTTCACCACTCGATTGAAAGCTGGGGAAAGCTTGTTATACTTAAAAAAAAAAGTTGTTTTCTGTCTGGTTCTATGGCTTGAATTATTTGAAGTTATCCCCAACAAGTAATTTTTTGGCAACATGACATGAGGCAGCCGACCCGAGTCTCCTACAGGTTTATCTCTTGTTTTATTCAACAATGCAGCCAGTTCAGGAACAATTAGGCATCTGTTTCTCAAGGAGGACCCTCGTAAGTACTTGTCTTCTTGGACAGATGTGAAATTGGACCTTCCACTGTGTCTTCTGTCCTGATTTGATCCAGCTGCAACATGTCTCTGGAAACTACAGTGCATAATGTACAATTTAAAGAAATCAATCATTTCTTTGCTATAGCTCATAGAGATGAAAGTATAAACAGATGAGTTCTATGTAACATTTCTGTCACTGACACACCAACATTACAACAGATCAGTCACCAAGTGAGTAAGCAATAGGTGTCTTAAGTACAGGAAGTAAAATATAGCAAAACAGCAGAGTACATGCTCATTTTAAATGTTACTTTTATAAATAAATCATTAAATTAAAACCTTCTCACAGCAGCACATAATATATAATCCAAATAATAGATAATCCAAAAACAAACCAGTATTCTGTCAGCTACTGAAACCTTTCTTGCAGGTTTTAGTATTGACCATCAGATCAATATATGGAGCAGGTGGGGTCTTCCCAGTGTTGCTTTCTTCGGGTTTTCTCATTGTCTGGCAATGAAACAAAGAGCTGTGCTCTCATTGATCTATTCCTCACAGATTTTGGAGTGGAGCAGCAGAAAAGTGTTTTTGTATGAACAATCCACTGATTTCATGAGTGTAACTGTTTCAGAGAAGACAGTGTTGGCGTTCATATGAGCAGGCTGCCCCTTCAAGGGCTGTTTGAACTCTTTCCTGGAGGAGAAAAGTAATGCATTGCACCCAGCTGCACAGTAGCTGACTAAGCCTCAGTGTTTCTTCAGGACTTTTTTTATACAATTTTTTGAAGTTCAGGGATCAGTTCTCTTCAAATATTATTGGGTTTCAGACTGACATGTTTTGTTTCTAGAGGGTTATTAAAAGGCAGCTCACGTCACTAATCACAGATGCCAAGCTGAATGAAGGGAAAGGAATTTGAGCCTGTTTCCTCTACCAGGTGGCCGCTCACTTTCAGGGGGAACTACAGCTTGTTTGATGTGTCTTTGGACCCTATGAAATTGCAGGAGTTAATTTTGGTGAAATGATAAATCTTTTGAAAATGTGCTCTGTGATGTTAGGTTGAAATGGATACCCACCCTTCCCCCAACACCACCCACAACCCACCCCCATCAGAGCAGCCACAGAGTTAAAGAGACATGTTTCCTTGTTTCAGATGGATTTAATGCCAGTGACTTACCAGGTAGGCCCTGTTGTGGTACAAATCACTCTTTTGTAAATAAGACTTTGAATCTTATTCGTAGCTTGTTATCAAGGATAACTCTTTAACTTTTAACTAAGTCTGTTTGATCTAGAAAGGCTTCACTACTCGACTAAAAATGCCAAATCATTTTTAAAAAGTTTTAACTTTGGAACGGTATTAAAAAAACTCCCAGTGATGTCATACACCAGACACCAGAAACATGACTCATACTCTATAAAACATATTAATTAATTATTAACATAATAAGTGCAGTATGTTACAAATCATTTGTAGATCTTCTTTACCTTAAGAACTGATCTGTGAACATATACAAGATATTTACAAACCTTTTCGCACTAATCTAAAGTGTAAACTGTTTATAATGTAAAAACATAATTATCATTGATTGTTATCTCCTACAAAAGAACCAGTTTATTTATTAGTTGTGCAAACCAAATGAAAAAATGTGTGTAGTGTATGACTTTAAAACATGCCCTAAGACTATGTCTAACAATTATGAATAATGACAACAATGTACAACAATGTTGCAAACTACAGCATTCACTTTTTCCTAATATGAGTTATAACCACTGATTTCTCTAGCAACCAGCTCTCCTGGTTTACATGACAAACCTCAGGTGTCCCACAGAGTGTGTCCACTCCCGCCACAGACATTCAAATTACATCAACAAAGTGCGCTGGTAGACCTCATCTTCAGCCAATCAGATTCAGGCAATGTGGTAAATGACCTGCGTAACCCTGACGACGACCCTGACACGCGGCTAGTCGGGGAAAAAAACGTGTCGCAGTGAAAGCAGGAGCCTGTACCGTCAGCTTCTCTACTCGTTTCAGAAAAATGCTTAAACAGGACACTACTATAACAACCAACAGAGAATAACGCTGGAAACAGCGCAGGTAAGTGGCCTTGTTATGGAAATATTTATTGTACGGATTATTAATATTAATTGTTTGTAATGTATGGATTGCTTAAAGCTAATCTAGCAATTTCGCTAACACGCTAACCAAAGGCTAACTTAAGCTAGTTAGCTTAACTGCTGACAGTGATTGTACAGAAACGCTACATCACGAGGTTTTGATTTGTCTGCAGCTAAACCTGTTTTTGTGTTGTGCGTATGGTCTTCCACAGCACTATTACAGATTAATTTTACTTAAAAAAGAGATCATTTACGTTTCTAGTGATATTTAACCTGACTGTATTATATGAACTGAACATCTTTACAATGCTTTGTGGTGAAAAACCATTTATAATAAATGTTTTCCTGAGTGTGTTAAGATTTTACAACATGTTATGGTTGTTAATTGGGCGTGAGAAACTGGGTGCATATATTTCTAAATGTTTTGGATACATATTTCTTTCACTTTACAGTAACTTAAAAGTAGAGTTAAACATTTATATATTAATTTACGAATGTATGATTTTCTTTATAACCTCAGCAAAAGGAGAGCTGTGCCTTCCCTTAATAAATGCTTTAATAAAATAACTATGCAATAATGATATAGATCCCCCAGTGTGGGAAATTCAGATGCCTGTGTTAAAGGGCCATTTCTCAAAGCTAGTTGTAAGGTTTTGATTAATTTCATAATTAAGTTGTTTTTCTTTCTGTAAATCCACAGCAAGTTGTGAAGATACAAGAAGATCTTATATGAGTTCAGGAGAGGGAAGAACTTGAGATCTTCCTACAAAGCTGATGGAGTGGACAGAAACACAGTGGTTGCCCAGTGCCACAATTGCAGAGTTTGCCATTGTGACACAAACAAAGTATGAAGAAGTCCTACCAAGCTTATCTTGAGGACAGAGCCTGAAGAACTTTGTCATAAACTGTTCA
>JAUBNQ010000020.1:1006841-1018630 GCA_032353495.1 Ctenopoma kingsleyae | reverse complement strand
ATCTACCAATAAAAATGGACATGAAAATAAAGAAAACACATTGAATGAGAAGGTGTGTCCAAACTTTTGGCCTGTACCGTATATATATATATATATATATATATTGTAATTATTTGATCAAAATCTCATATGTGCAAAAAATCTATATTTATATATTTTGTCCAAGGGTCAATTAAACACACTAATTTAAAAATATATGAATTTTGGCTATTATTTGATGGGTACATTTGTCAGATCATTTGCATTGTCAAGATGCATTTCATCATCCAGTGAGTCATATTTAAAAGTTTGCAATGTCCAGTTACAACGTAGCTGGTATTAAGTCTTGGTTATTGATTATTGGATGGTTTATTTTGATAAGAGCTGTAATAAATATGTTGCCTGACTGAAAAACCTTTAATTTTGCAAAGTTGCTACTGGCAATTAGTTTGCCAACTAGTGTTCTAATAACTGAGAATCAGAGATCTGTTGGCGAAAGCTAGAAAATTTAAACCCAGGCTGTGCTTCAAGAAATTAAATCAGATTAATTAATCCATCAGGAGGGGCACAAACTGATTAATTAAAATTAATCAGATTACGTGGAGCTGGATCCATGTAACATTTTCTCCATAAAAATACTAATGTCCTTTGTTCAGTCAATGCAAAACAATAAAAGAAAGTTATATTATCCTCAACTGAACAATTATTTCCTATATTTATCAATCATTCCTAATATTCTAATCATTCCTTCCGTGTTGGCTGACTGCAGGCTTTTATGTGTGGCCCTTCAGAAAAGCATTCCCCTACAGATCTTTGCAGTATACTGAGGCCTTAATCCCCCAGTGTATAATTAAAATATGTTTAATTGTAATCAGTGCTTTCTTCAAGATGCATGTTTGCTTCACCACAGAATTGCAAAACTGGCTACTCACAGACTTTTACTAAGAGATCCTGCACATAGGATAATACAAAAAGACAGAATGGTTCTGCTCAGGGACAGCACACACTGAACAGGAAACTACACAGCACATGTCAGGTTTGAGCTGAAAAATATCCACTGAAACATGAGAATAACCTGAACAATGTAAGACAAGAAGCAGAGCAACAAATGGACATTTCATCACTTGCCTTGTACGTACAGTATGCAGCTGTTATTTGCTGATGCAGGATTTAATTTGACTGTGTGCAGCCTGTATACCCCCGAGTGAAATAACACATCTCCCAAATGTACCATTAGCTTGGAGAACAGGTAATGACATATGAGTAAATGAAATCTGAACTGGATGCGGGAAGTCAGGAATCTTGCGGCATGTTGGAAAATGGGCATCTGCCCTTATGAAAGTAATATTTCAACATGTCAGTTGTTTAAATTGTATCGTATGGTCACTATTGTGCAATGCTTTACTTTATAATAATGGTTTTGCAAAACCTTCTTCCTGTGAACAAACAGCAGGTACAATAATTTTGGGAGCACTGTGCTGATGCACAGGTGGAGTAGTTTGGGAGCAGTTTTTGAAATGTAGGCCAGGCAGGGGCAGGACGATGTCTTTACAAGTCAGAGATGGAGGAGGAAGTCCTCAGAGGCTGCTGTTTCTGATCAACAGGTTCATTATCAGGGTTAGTTGCTTTACAGCTGCAATGAACACACTGTGTAACTTTGTCAGCAGTTACCTTTCAGTGAGAGCAATCTGCCCTCCGGACAAATTGAGAATCATCCATTTGTCACTCAGAGTTGAGATTTGATCTGATTCTTATAAAACCGCATTAATTGAATTGAATTATATTGAATGTCAAATATTGAATTCTAACTCTATAACCACAGGTCAGTCAAGTTAGAACACACAGACATTGGAGTTAAAATGTCCCTTCTGTACATATACGTCTGCTGATGCCTAAGTCTGGACACTTCATCAGTTCCGGGATCATCAGGTATTTTGGGTCTTTCAACCTCATACACAATCCCCCGGGTGATCCCACCAGGGATGATCAGGCCCCGTCATGTGTCCAGACAGCTATCTACTCTGACCACTATGGTTCTCCTCTCTTGATCCACAGCCATCTTGAGGCTCACTCTGCTGCTTCGGTGGTGCTGTGAATGGCTCTCCTCTTCCTCTCTTCTTCAATGCCCAGGCAGCTCAATGCTCTGACCAAAGAATGGGCTGCAAATCCCCTGCACCCGACCTCCACTAGGAAACACCGAACTCTCTATACTGACTGCTGACACTTGCTGACCAGTTCTGCATACTTGTAGAGCTTCCTTTCGAAGACTTTGTCCAAATGGTCTCCCCAGTGGACTGTCAGCTCCAGTAACAGTAGTTTGCTTGGTGCATTCGGATAGAGGGACTATGTCTGGTCACTGAGTGGAGGCTGCGATGTGCCAGGGGAACTTCAACTGCCGCCCAAGGTCTACCAAAAGTTTCCAGACTTTTGCTGAGGCCAGGATGCCCCTCGGTGGTCCTTTCATGACAGGGTTTGGTTGCTCTCCGGCTCTAACAAAGGCTATGATCCTCCTAGAGGGTTGACACTGTTTTGCCCATTAAAGTCCTGCACTTATTGCTTCAGCAATCATTTTCAGGACCTGGTCATGCCTTCACTTGTACCATCCCTCTCCAAGTGCTCTTGTGCAGCTGCTGCTGATGTGTTCTAGGGTTCCTCGCTTGGAACACAATGGGCAAGCTGATGTTTTTGCTATGCTCCTGGTGTGCAGATTTGATGGACTTGGTAGCACGTCATACAGTATATTGCCTGTATGAGAAATCTGACACAGTGAGGTTTGGCTTTGACAAGCTCTGGCCAAGCTACTTTCATCTCAACTGCATTTTCCCACCTAGTCCTACTGCTCTAACGTCTTCCTGGTGAAGACGGTGCCCCTCTTTCCCCCTGGTCGTGTCTGTTTGACAAGTTGAAAAGGATCCTAACCTAGCACGTCCTCAAGCGACCACTCCAACCAGCCTCCTATGATGCAGTCTTACCTCTGCTTCTTGAACAGCATCTTCTGCCTTCCACTTCCTTCCAGTCCTCCGTTGGCCACCATCAGCTCACTGGAATCTCTGTACTGTACAGCTTCTCTAGCTTTTGTTACTTTGAATTCTTCCTCCAGGGATTTGAAGGGCAGTAACAGTTTATTGCTACATCCATAGAAAGCTATGCTGCTCAGGTTCTTTGGCAGCCCCAACCATCTCCTGAGGTGGCTGCTTATTTTCCTCTCCAACGTCTCTACAGTTGATAGTAGGACTGCATAGACAAGGAGTGGCCATAGAATTTTGGGTAGAATGCCATGCTGGTAGATCCAAGCTTTAAATTTCCTGTGTAGGCCAGATTTGTCCACGGCTTTCAACCAGCCATCCAAGTTGGCACAGCCTACCTGGATAGATGCTGTATCCCTCAGGGAGTTGTCAAAAACCTTGCCCAAACTTTTCACAGGCTTCTCTGTGATAGTTGGGATGGTTGTTCCTGAGATGTTAAACCAGTACCTATCCTCCACCTTGCCTTTCCGCAGCACCAAGGATCTTGATTTGGCTGGTTTAAAACTCATCCTGGCCCAATCCATCAGCCCCTTCAGACAGGGACTGATTCTGTGGTAATTGTGAAATTGTCCATAAATGCCCTGATCTGTGGTTGCCTTTGAGTTCAGCCAATTTGATGAGCATGTTCATGGTGAGGGAGAATGGTATTACATAGATAGTACACCCTGTGATGATCCCAATCTCTACCTTGTGCCAGCTAGATGTTGTTGATCCTGAAGAGACCCTCATGCTGAAACAGATGTAATAATCCGTGATGAGTTCTTGGATTCTGCTAGGGATGTGATATTTCCCTTCCAATATTTGAACATGTTTGCATTGCCTTTGGAGTCATTAGATCATTCTGATGTTCCCCTCCTGATGGATTTGTTTACAAGACAACCAGTTCAAGCATGCTAGCATTCAGCTGAAAGGGAGGAGGGTGTATGAAGATTCATACTGAATCCAAATATTGTATATACTTGCAGACATGGAGAAAACAATAGTTGGTGATCTATGTGCTATTATTGCTTGCACTCCACATCTCATAATATCATTTTGTCCATGCCATGTTGTGTCCTTTGTCCTTTTTTTCACCATCCATAGCTCAAGTAACTGGCTGGGTAATAAACTAACTAACCAGTAGCTACATCGATTTAAAATAAAAGCCTGCAAGCTACCTAACATCACCAGTCTCTCCACTGTCAACTCAGTGTAGTCTTCACAGAAGTCAGTGAAGATTCTCCATCATCCAGATGGAGATATCTGAAAGCTGAGTCATTTCACAATTTTCTTAGGGATTACTAAGTATTTCTGATTCTGATTCTGATCACAACTGGACTTGGACATACTCCTTATATACCACACAACACTCTACTCATACACTCCATTCATATAGTGTGAAAATGCAGTAGACAACTATAAATAACAAGGCAAATAAAGAAAAACATTTTCTTTTGCCAAAAATCCATCCTAGAAATGCACAGTACAGTACCACTGGTACACCAAAATAATGGAACCCTATCTCTAATAAAGTTAACAATGTAGTGATAATAATAAATTAAATAAAGGAAGTAGAAACTAATAAAAAAGTCAAATATTCAGTTGGTTTCTTATAGTTTACATATTGTATTTTGTTTCTGTGCAGCATTGATTGCATAGAAAAGTTAGTGTAATAGCCTTTCTTGGGAAGCAGTCAATCTCCCTGCTAATACAAATATGGCAATGTGAATCAGAAGTAAATTACAATTGAAAATAGTGTTTTTTCATCCAATTTGTCACACATTGTCCATCAAACAGTGAAATGTTCTCCACATGTGCTGATTGAAATGACCTCTTTCAGTGTAAAAAGCATGAACAATGTGACATTATGTCTGTGTGAGCTGGTGGCATGTCAAATGCCAGCTCTCAATGGGAAAGTTGTTCTCGGTCAGTGAGAGCTCATTCTCACCTCGTAATGCTGTGCAGATGAATTCATACTAGATCACACACAGAGTGCAGCTCACACTCTTGAGTTTACTCATAGCAGAAAAAATGTAATTGATTGTTTGAAAGGGGGAGTGTTAAACCCCACCACCCTCCCACCCCACATAACCCTTTTCAGACATTAAATGACTATCAAAGTGTTCTAGCTAAATTAAACCCATTGACTTTCACATAGAGAAACTACTATGACAAGGTGTGACTAAGAAGGTGTTCTCAAGGTTAGAATTTAGTGCCTCTCATGACAGGATCAGCCGTTGGTTGTGTGAGACCGGGAAGACCAATGTGACTGTGCTGAAGTCTTTCTCAAGTGTCATAGACTGACATCACTGTTCCAGCTGCCACCTCCAACAGAATTCTGTGATGACTTCAGCAATGTTTATTATAGACCACATCTTCACTAAAGCGAAGGTATATGTAAAAATATGAAAAAGCCTAATATGACGTCTTTAAACATTTGTCATGAATTATTTTCGACTGGTTTACACCTTTTTCTGTCTTATCAGCTTGTCAGTCATCAGTCATGAAAGGTACACACATAACATTTGGCTGATTGATTGACTGATTGCAGCTCCTCGGAGTCAATAGTGTAATTTCAGGGCACAAAATATTGAAATTCATTCACTCACATTATTCTCATCCAGCCAGGCCTTCCGTTATGACTAGTCCTGTACACTGTAACCTTACTTTTTTTCCCTACCTTGTCTTTGGATTTGCAGCTCCCAAGGGTCGCATACACATAACCATTTGCAAAATAGAATCAGTTTATTCCCTGTTTCTTTGCCTCCCTCCTTCCAGTTTTCATGCACTGAATGGGTACTGCTACCATACTTGTGTGGGAGGCAATTTTGCAGGTCATGAACAAGGAGCAGGAGAGAACAATGTATTATTTATAAGAACAAACATAAGTGGCAACAGTGTTTCTGCATCCAACTCTCCAAATGGAAGTTAAGATTAGCAAGTCTCTGCCTGCTGACTGTTTGTTGGTGGGGATCAGCTTATGGAGAAAAGGTAGGATTGTGTGTGTAGGACTTTAATGCATATTTTAAAAATGGTAAATTCTACCTTTCTCGGTGCAGCTTGACAGTGTGTGATTATTAAAGAGCGTGCTTAGTGATGAGAGAATCAAGGGCCCACTGCAACATCAAACAAAAGACTCCACCTTCAGACACTGTTACGTACAGTGTCATTAATCATAAAGATTTAAGTGAATCACTGAGAGTGATCACTTCCTGAACAGATGTCATTGAGTGTTCTCTTGTTCATATAGCTACTGAGGCTACAATTGAATAACTGTGGATAAAAGCTGAAGTTATTATTAACAATCTAATATTTCAGTTAGCATTATATATGTCAACAACAATTCAATATCTGATGCTTTAAGTTCCAGTATGGCATACATGGGACTATTTTCTTTTAATCTTGAATTTACATCCTGACCAGCATGGCTTGCAGGAGTCACATTTGAATTTTGCACATTGATACTCCAATTCCAGCTGCATACAACTGTAGATATTTGAGTTTTATGTATTGAAATGCAGCATCTTCCCCAGAATATAAAATATAAACAAACTATTGGCAAATCTAGTTCAGTCTATGAACACATGGATATCATAGTGTATATGTATGTATGTATAATGTAATGTATGATGTTCTGAATGTTTTACATTTAGAAAAGTCACCATCAAATCACTAAATAGGGGTAAGTAAATAATAATAAATAATAGAGCTTTATACTTTATACTCTTTTTGATCTAATTACAAATTCAACATTAGCTGTTTTCTACAACATGCATTACTGAGTTATTACATTTTTAACAATCTTTTCCACAAAATGTATAACTTTATCATTTATGTACAGTTATTACATTATGACTCCTGAAAACAAAATGCTTCATCTTGATCTAAAATCATCTGCTCATGGCAGAAGTTTGGCATGTGCATTGTCATGCCATAGAGTGGAATTGGAAAAGGGCAGATGTGACTATGGCCATGCACTCGTCCTTGTAAAAGACAAAACTCTGCCAGTGGTTTATAACAATGCAACATCAGATCATTAAACTCATGATGGACTTCAGAATTAAATTAAATAATAAATGATTTGATTATGATGGAATCTATAGGGCAGTTGATGTAAATGTATGCATTAGTGTAAATGCTGTGTACCACAGTCTTGTGTCCATGTGCATGTACAGTAAACTTTATACCCTTGTGTGTTCTTGTATACAGAGTATCTGTTTTAGTTTATGAATTAGTATGATGGCTTCTTCACACTCTCAAACCAACATGTTGTGTTAATGTGTCAGAGATAAACAGATATTTAAGGTCACAGCCAGCAGTCAGCAGCACTAATATCTTATTCAGTAGAGGTTTACAGAGTGTGAATATTCCTTTCTTAATTACTCTGAATCCAATACAGTGGTGCAAAGATTTCTAATATGTCCCCTCCCCTTTTACACATATGCATACACTATAGTACCCATTACTATACATTAAAAACTGTGTACCCCAGTAATCATAATGAGTATCTAGAGGAATTCTGACTATTCTGACACTGTCAACAAAAACTGAAAGAGCTTAGTGAAAGTAGAATTCTTGGCAGAGACTTTGTACTAGATTGTGTTAGACTGTACAGCTGTACCTGTACATAAAGTGACAGTGTCTGATGTTAAAATGTATTACATTGTACATAAAAAGTGCATAGCGAGTAGCCCTTATTTCACTCACAGCTTTGTTGGGATTCTCTGATCAGCAGTTTTTCTTTTGACTAAAAAGGTAATTTCAGTTTAGATTACAGTATTATATATTTTTTTCTCCACAAAACTTATTTGTGAAGAGCCTGTACCATTTGCCTGTGGCACAAATGGAGTTACTGATTTTATTCATTTATTTGTGTGGCCAGCGTCGACCACGACTTTGTTGGTGCCTAAGGCAAGTTTTTGTATTGACAGTCCCTGTAGTGAAGTACATCATACTGTGTTTTCATTATTAGACTGACCACGCGTTCTTTTTTTAAGTGTACTTTGGTGATTAGATAAGTTTGCACCAATGACCTAAAGCAAATATTACATTTTATGAAGCAAAACTAAAAACCTGCTGCAATAATAAATAAAAAAAAAAAGATTCTTCAGAAGAAACAATAGTTTGACTTTTGCTGCAAAATAATGGCCAGGACTAAACCATTTGGTGTGCAGAAAATAATTTAGGTCAATAAATTTACCTTAGATACCACTTTGTGTTTCAAATTAGTCAGACTTTGGGAGGCTTCAGTCTGTGTTATGATCTTTCTTTCATTCAGCAACTCCCCCTTTTTATTGTCTGCAGCCTTTTATTTTGTACGTGTAGATAGAAAGGCAGATAAGTCATCATCGTATAGAAATCTATCAGGGGAAATCAGGTTTTCCTAAACTCCTGTGTGAATAATGATAATAGATATAAATCAGTTTATTCGAGAAAGGTAACCAGATTTCTTGCATGCATGTAAATGCACTGACTGAATATATGATCTGTGAAAGCGGTGAGCTAGCTCCTCAGAGACACTTTCTGTGTTCCTTCAGTGCAGCCATGCATTCAACTTCTACCTGCTCTCTCTGTTACACCACAGAAACGGGAAGTTACCGGTCGTACACGCTTGACAGGGTATGTTGACAGGCCCCTCAGAGAGCAGCACTGGGGAAGTGGCAGGATTTTCTGTATTATAGGGCAGGAGAATTTGTGCTGTGAAACTCAATGAGCAATACTTGCTCTTCCTTCCATCCTCTTAGAATATGTTCAATAGGCTGTGAAAATACATAGTTTCCCTTTACACAGAATTCTCTTAGTAGATAATATCATCACAGTAGGACAGTTAGAGGGGACTGTTCATTTAGACATTATTTATAAGCATATAATGCCAAGGCAATGGATGAATGGATGGTGCAAGGCAATAACATGTCCAGCTCTATCACCAAACATGCAAAATTGTATTCAATTATTAAGTGATGTTTCATCTAGTACCAGTGTTACCCCTTTGTTGCAACAGGATGTGCACATGGCAGCTATGATAACGTTGCAGTCATGGCTGTGTTTAAAGAATGGTTAAAGTTAAGCAGTTGTCTAGAAACAGGGAACCAGATTGTTTATATGTCACTTTGACTGATCAGAGGTTGCTTTGCATGGCTGCTCCCACTCAGCTCCACAGCCTAATGAGTCTCTGTGAGGAGAAGACACTTTGTGTGAAACTGTTGTCACTTGTCATTGTGAATTGCCTCCGAAACACAGCTTTATTCCGCCTCACGCAACATTTGACTGCCTGGCTGCATGCCTAGACACCATTAAATTCTTCAGCCCAAATGAGAAACACGTCTGTAAGACAAACGCCCTGTGGTCAGTGACAATGAGATGTGAAACAACGGACTGTAAACTCAGGAGCAGAGGAATAGTTTTGCTGAAGAACTGAATAGATAAACCATGCTAAATAGAAACATGGTGATGGCCACAAAGGCTTGCAGGCTGCAGGCTGGCAGGCAGGCACAAAAACTCAAGCGAAAGGAGCAGGCAAAAGTCAAAGAGGAGCAGGCAGAATGAACAGACAAACAAAGGTTGAAACCCAGTGGCTGATAGGGAACAATAGACAATCTGGCAAATGAAAATAGGGCTGGCATTATGCACTGTATAGGCAGGGGAACTAATGAAGGACATGAGAACAGCAATGTAGGTGAGTAGTGGGTGCAGTATATGTTTTGAATGAATAAAGAGCTAAGTGAATGTTAAAGATCAAATATTTTGATGAAAAAAAGAATGCTCTCTGGGTTACTTTAATGTATTTGTTACCTTAACAGTAAACATATTCTAATGATGTTTATAGAATAATCCAGCTGCAATCCCTCACAAAAATATATTCACAATTGCAGCTTAGTTGCATAGAACTGTAACTTTTAGGAGACTGGGACTAATGTACTGTGTACTGTACTGTACGTTGAGTTTAGCCTCAATGTTATAAGTCTCAGGAGTCAGATGCAGACACTGTATTCGCAACATGATAAAGGAAGACTGAGTCTCCCTTGTGCTGCTCCTGTATGTTGATGATGATCCCCGTCATCCACATAATGCCGTCTGCTTTTCCCGCTAAGATGCACAAATACACCACCAGATGATTGCTTCGTTCCTTTATTTTTGCTGCTGTAACATTTCATCTTCTGAAAAAAAAGGATCCACTAAACTCTGAAGATGACACATTCCAACAGGCTGCCTTATTGTGTGAACAAACAAATTAATGAATGACAGATTAAATTCAGTTTGGAAAATAATTTAACATAGTTTACCATGCTCACACACTCACTGAACTAAAAAGGCTAAAGCATCAAACAAATGTAGCAACTCCCACATATTAATAGTGGCTCCTTAATGCCTGCAAATTCTACAATATGCAGGGATTACATATCTCATCTCTTCTTGATGTAAGTAGACTTAACATTTGCTTTGGTTCACATTAAAGCAACATTGTAGCGTGAGCAGCATCTCATCAGCAGCATCTCTGACGTGTGTGAGGCGTTCAGGGACACAGTTTTTGGAGGTTGGGATATCTCAGATTACGTCACTGCACTGTACATTATTGAAGGTGTTTAATATCAGCCATTGTTGGATTTATTGATGTCGACTGTTATTCTTGACTGACCTTGATAATAAGAGGTTCATGGAACAGTTTCCAACACCTGCTGCAAAATCTGCCACATTCTGCTAAATCACCCATTTACCAGTGAATTCCAGTTGCCATTATGGTGTAAATGCCATTTAATGAGCTTTTCAGCTGACAGTAATGAAATTATGGAGAAAGCACTACATACTTCTATTATTTTATTAAGTACCTTGAATATGGCCAAATCTAAATATGAATGGACTTGGCAAGAGTAAATCTGTTGGCAGTCCAAAAACCACATTGCCAGACAGTATACATCAGCATGGGATGTGAGAAAACCAGTATGACAAGGTTTCACTGTGATTGACATGGAGAGTGACAAGCAGAGGTGCGAGGCAGTGTAGCATGTTACTCTGGCATCAGAGCTGTCGGAGTGGGTGAAGCTGGGCTGTCACTGCAGCAGCACGCAGCATGTGTTGAAAAGCAGCAGCTCCTGTTTACTGTGGCATCATTTACTGGAGTAATTGAATTAAGAAAACACTCTGCTCCTTGGAGCTAAACTGCCCATGAATAGATGAGTTCATAGTAAACTTTATTCCACTACTTATACAGTAGCAGAGTTGGTGTAATTCCACTACATTTAGCCTGGCTACCATGCTTAGGTGACCACCACCACCATGCAGTGAGATTTTGATTTTCCTTTTTATTCATAATTCTTAAATATGGAATGCCATTAGCCATGACAAGCTGCTTCATCAGCTTGATACTGAACTGATTAAATGAACTTGACCATGCTTGTTATGG
The DNA here is from genome assembly GCA_032353495.1 of Ctenopoma kingsleyae. Taxonomy (NCBI): domain Eukaryota; kingdom Metazoa; phylum Chordata; class Actinopteri; order Anabantiformes; family Anabantidae; genus Ctenopoma; species Ctenopoma kingsleyae. Next base: position 1,007,245 of record JAUBNQ010000020.1, on the reverse strand, counting down.
GGAATGGGACTCAAACCTGTCTTACACATCTTTTCCACCAAGCCATTGTAGGGGCTGGTTCAGAGTTTGTGTCAGAGCTGTTTGAACAGCCAAATAACCAACTCTCTGCCAGATAAACTGATTCCAGAGTGGCACCAATTCTGGTCTAGAACCAGGGACCACTTAGGTTGGAACCTTGGGCTAACAATCAACAAAAACAACTACAATGTTGTAAAGAAAAAAGTTTTATCATTTCATTATTATCAGATTTGTTGAATTGCAATGTGATTGTCAAGGACCAACACAATTGAAAAACTTCAGAATACAAACTAGAAAGAAATGAAGGGGAGAAATGAATTTCTAAAACACGGCCCAATAACATAAACTGAGGTCAACTAAATAAACAGTAACTCAACACTGAAGTG
>JAUBNQ010000020.1:985025-998942 GCA_032353495.1 Ctenopoma kingsleyae | reverse complement strand
TGTATAGGCAGAGGTAATATGTACTTATTAACGTTAATTAATGTATACCTTGCACAAAAACGTGTACAGCAGCATTCCTCCATTCAGGGCCTGTTTGTAGTATAAGCAAATTAGTTACTAAGTTAGTTAGTTACAATATTCTAATGAGAATCCCTGAGGCTCAGCATCACTGTGAATATAGTGTCAGCAGGTTAAATAGTGCCACTGACAGGTCAGAGAACAGAGCTCTGATAACTCAGTGAAGCTGTGCCAGAGGCTGTTATTTTTATTCCATTTGTGTGTGTGTTTGTTCAAGGGCACCAAAGCACCTTTACCTTTGGAATTAACCAGTTTAACTAAAATATAAAAGCATAACAAAAACAAAATGTCCATTGCTAGGTTCCAGTGTTGACTCAATGTCAGTCTGTTGAGTGTAAAGTGCTGAAGCACACATTCACATTAACCAGCAGTTTTGCCACACACAGTTTTACCGCTGGTTGATCCAGATTTTGGTCATTCCAAGAGTAAACAGGCCTGAAACTGAGATGACTAGTCAGTCAGTGTCATATCCTGTTTGAACAGTCAGTTATTTCATTTGGTCATTTACCTGCTACATACACTGCCATATAAAGCTACAATAGAACTTGGCTACAGCATGAAATTAAGGACGTTCATTGTTTTATGCTGCCCCCTCTAATTAACAACTATGCTTCTTTCAAATGAATGCTCAAGATTAAGTTGAACCTGCTTTGTGATACAGGCCTCCCTAGTACAACAACTTGAATTTGACATAGTCTGCTATAAAGAACTTTGCAGTGCAGTGTAGCTCATCAAAAACTAACCAAAATTATAGGATACAGGTATTTGTGTATGTAACTGTATAATCTGGTTTAACAAAAGTATAGTGAAAAATCTGCAACTATTTCTATATTGTACTGTATTTTTCTAGATCTTCTCAGTGCTTCCTGCACATTGTCTCATATGTGAGCTGACCAGAATCTAGATTTTGGTCTTAAAACTGTGGAGACACTAGTTGAGACATAGAGCTGCCATGACAGTCTCACTGCTCCCCTGTATTCAGTCGTCACTTTTTCTCAGTGCCAAGTGTTTCTCCTGACAATTACATTCAATGTTAAACTGTTTCATTAAATAAATATCATGGCTGGAGTGGGCTAAGCAGCTTGAAGCTGGAGGTAGAACAGGGTTAGATTTGTCCATTCCAAACTTTTTGCTTTTTTTTCATCCTAAACTTAAACTTGGACCTGAAGTATGGACTCAACTAAGATTGTTTTTCCTAGTGTCCTGAGTTCTAAGTCATACTAAATATGTTTGCATACGTTTTATATGAAATAAGATTTCAAAACTCTTTGGAGTGGCTATATAATGAGCTCATGTCATTCTGAGTAACAGGAATGTTCCTCCTTTGGGCTAAGTGTTACTCAAACTGATGGCTCCCCTGTGTGAGGGGTGGATAGACCTCCTACCAAGGCAGGAAGAGAGGGAAGCCCTGGACCTCCTTCATTAGAGCAAAAATGTGATTCTTGCCAGTCAGGTTGTTGGGTCACGCACTTCAGCACAGCGGAAACATAAGGCCCAGTACCCTGACCTCTGAGTCTTTACACCTTCAACATCCTCAAAGCCCTTCACATACCTTGTGTCCAGTCATGCTCATCACCGTATACATCCTGTTTGAGCTGCTCTGAGGGTCAGGACTCATCCAAGCAATGTGATCAAATTCAGAAAGAAGTTGATCATTCTACTTATATGTTTGAAATCTGAAGAATAATTCTACTTAACTGGAGTTACTAATTTTCATGTTATATTCATTAGTTGCAGTCTTACTTATACTAGTTCAAATTAACTCTACCCAAAGAACTCCAAAAGTAAAATTCCACTTTTCTTGCTGTTGATAAAAACATTGTGCCAAGCTGGTGCAAAAATGATCCTGTCAGTGGCTGTTTATTACAAAACTATGACTCGAGTCCTGATCATTTTAAATCATCCCTTGAAGAATTATCCGTGTAAATTCAGTACCCTCAACTTGGTTAAGCTATTAACTGAAAAAAATGCGTTTAAGTTACTTTTTAAAGTACAAAAGTTAATGAATAGCTAAAAAACAGTAGATGACAGATGCATAGTTTCATTGTTTTTACACTTTAAAAATGATACACAGTTGAGTTACATATTGTACACCTTGGACAAATGCAATTTTTCACGAGTCCAAACTTTTCACTTCAACATATTTTTCTTCTGTTAGTTCAGTTCACCCAACTGCTTTTTTAATTAGTCTGTATAGTGAATATTTACACAAGTTTACATATATTTTGTTAATATTTGACTGCATTTCTTAACCTACCCTACCCTAACACTTATGCACCTGAGTCTGGTTTGTGCTTTTTCAGTTTAGCCTACAAACTCAAGTGGATTAGGGTCAGAGTTTTACGACAGCCCCTTCCAGATTTGTACTTTTTTGGCCCTTGAGCCATTTTGTTACCATTTTGGAGGAATGCTTAGCATTGTCCTAGCTTTAGTTTTTGCTAATTTCTTCTAATGACGTTTCAGAATATGGATGAAATTTGATTAGTTTGAGTTTGAATGCCTTTAGCATTTAAACTTTTGACCTCAACTGTAGCAGCCCTTTCACAAAGCTCTTATGACAAGTATAAACAGTTCTTTTGCAGTGTTACTTTGTCAACCCGTAGAAGATGTATGATTCAATATAGTGATAGAAAAGTGCAGTCACAATAAATTATTAATGTCATATGAAATTTTAGAGTGCATACCATGTACAGTATTATAGTGAAAATTTAAAATTGTATGATGTTTTGTGTTTTTTTATTTTACTTGTCAGTCAAAATGGCAGTGCAGCATTTTCATTCTCTTGAGATTTTCTTTGAGTTTTTCCATGAAAAAGTCCATAAATATTCTAAGCACCTTATAACACACTTTGGTAAACAAACCTAACTCTTCAGGCAACTGCAACATGAGCACTGTAGCATGATTAACATGACCACCAGCTGTTCCACCTGTGGGTTCCTTCATCACTATGCAGAACTTTTCGTCAATTACATTGAGACTGCTCAAAAGTAACATCAGGAACATGTCTAAATGACATGCTAAAAACAATTGACATAAATTATTATCATCTCTAGTTTCCAACGATCACACACAAACCTGAGCTAAAGTTATTAAGGTCATATTGGGTCACTTCCCCAGTCCGCTCCTGCTTCAGGAGGACTGCTTTACAAACTGGGCTACTTGTGACCCCTTTATTTGTAGTCAGACTTATTGTAATTTTGATGCTGCTGTAATAGCTAAATTTCCGCCTTGGGGATCAATAAAGTCTTACCTTACCATACCTTATTAATCCAAAAGTTAGTATGGGCAGGAGGATGGTGGTTCAATGAGTCATCAATGTGCATGACTTTCCCACAGGAGACAAGTTTGAGTCCAGTGTGAGATATTGTACCTTTTTTATCTTTCTTCTGTATGTATTTCATTTTTTCAGTTAGCCTTATTTTTAATTATTCCCAACCCAAACCCAGTTCTGTTTGTGCCTAAACAAAACCAAACCATAATGTCTCCACAGGTATTTATAACTGTTGTCAGGATGACAGATCTGAGATAGAGCTGCCATCATTCCCATGATGTCAAATAGTGCTGTTCCTGGATCGTCAATGTGCTGCATGATGAAAACATGTTGAGAGAAACCTATTGGTCTGCCGCTGATGGGGGAAGAACAGAATTTGAATGGGTAAATCACAGATAATTACTTTAATCTTCTTCGCCTGTCTTATCCCAGGTGATTGAGTTTGATGATGGCTCCGGCTCAGTGCTGCGTATCCAGCCCTTGAGGACACACCGCGACGAAGCCATCTATGAATGCACAGCCACCAATAGTGTGGGAGAAATCAACACCAGTGCCAAGCTCACTGTCTTAGAGGGTAAGACCTGAACGCCTGTTTGCCTTCCTTGGTCTCACTAATCCACAGATGCCACACGTCTTAGCAGTTTTACTCCTACACATGTTGCCTCTTGGCCTCTTCTAACCTCTCTGGCTCTGACAGCTGAAGGGGACTTCATGGTCCTGTGAGGCCATGTGGCCTTTACATTAGAGCTGGTCCTTATGTGTGTAGACAACACACTAAGCATTCTTCTTGAGTCATGCTCCAGATATCTGTTTGCGTTCAGTTTTCACCATTTGCAGTAGGAACAGTTTTGCTGAGTCACAGTATGGTAACACAGATGGTAGAGCTGATAAGTAGTAAGTTTTCCGGTCTCTCAAAGAAGGAATTCTGAGAAGCTTCTCAGATTTTGACAGGTCTTCCACTCCTGTTTTTATCCTTGACCTCTCCAGATTCCTCTACAGAGATCGCACTCAATATTAGTCACTTGAGCCTACAGAAGCTCCATTTTGTGTTTTTTAATACAGTATACATATTTCCAATAATATTCTAGCTGTATTGTAATAAAGAGACTACTGTATGTTCATACATATTACTACACAGTATACTGTGTGTATATACTTTACTATATACTGTATGTAAAAACATTACTATAAAACCAAATTGAAATGCTACAGCTGTTGAAATTAACCAGAAAAGCCAAAATATCCAAAGTGAATTCACATAAAATGTAGATTGCTTTATTTGTGGCTAGATGTTTGCACAAGTCAGCCTTGCGGGAGGTGTAGTTACTTTCTGTACTTTTTTGGGAAGTGTAGAGAAAGTACACCTAAAAAACACAATGACAATGACTGTCCTATTTTGTATGTGGGATCTTAAATGTTGTTAGTTGAACTTTGGTTTGGTTTAGTGTAGTTCCCTAGTCTTCATTTGGAGAGCATTGATGACAGGAAAACAGTGTAGTCTGCTTAACTGGTGACTGCCTCTTCATGTTTCTTTTATTAGAGTAACAAATAACTAATGTTCGATCAACTCGATGAGATTGGACAAAGACTGCATTTTACAAATACTTTCACTGTTACAATATCAAACCAGTTCATTAAATGCTTTGCCTGGAATTGTATCTCTACCAAAGACACATTTTTGCTACAGCACAATAGACATCTGAGAGTTTGAGCTTATCTCCCTTGATGGAACAAAATGTCACTATGTGCTTTGCCTCTAAAATGTCTGAGTCCCACATAGATCCCAGTAACTCTCTGTGATTGTGTTTATTAAACAGGAATGTGTTGAAAGTGATTTTGGCAGGGAAACTCCTATAGGTGTGTCTCTAGATAGCTCAGTTCTTTGCCAGCGGCAAGATGGAGCCCAAACACATTTATTTAATCGACACTCTAATTGATAGACAAACAACCACACTCAAAAAAAGGGCTGTCTCTCTGGCAGCTTTTTCCAAATCACTCAGGAACCCATTATACTTATTCTGGCATGTAGATATTGTCAGCAGTAAACACAGCCTGGGGCTCCAGAGCCTGTTGCACCAAACAAACAGGCCTTTTTCCTCTCTAAAACCACTCAGGATCTTGTTAAGACTGACAAGCCAAGCTGACTATCACAACTAATAGACTAAAATTTAATGAATAAGGATATAAAAACAGAATAAACTGTACTCATATAGTGCAAATGTACAGTACATTTAAGCTGATGAGAGATGCAGATACGTTTAGACTGGATTTGCTTATTGTCTGTGTATTTGTTTTTGTTTTCAGTTTTCTGAAAGGAAAAAAAAAAATATATATATATATATATATATGTATATACTGTATATATATATATGTATAATTAACAAAAAACAACTAAATTAAACTGAAGTTGAATAAAATAAATAAATAAAAAATAAAAATCAGCTAAAACCATCATCTCACAAGGTGTCAATGGCCAGGGTAAAGAGATGGGTTTTCAGAAGGGATTTAAAAATAGGCAGAGAAGAGGCCTATCTAATCTCTAAAGGCAGATCGTTCCACAGTTTGGGAGCTGCTACAGCATAAGCACAGTCTCTAAGTATATGGTCGGTCCTGGGTACGCTCAGGAGCAGCTGATCAGCTGACCTGAGAGAGCAGGTGGGTGTATAAGGCTGATGGCTCATGTAGGTAAGGTAAACCTAAAGTAGCAAGTAAATAAAGGCAACATAATTATAACAACAGAATAGAAGTAAAAATTTATAAAGTGCAGATTAGTGTGTGATGTATGGGTTGTGCAAAATGTGAATGTGCAATAGACAGCATTTGGAGTGCAAATGCTCATGTGCAAACTATAACTGTAAACAAGTCAGGTGAGGTAGAGAGATTGTAACTCCAGTCAGTGGTTTAGGAGTCTAATGGCCTTGGGGAAGAAAGAGTTCTTTAGCCTTGTAGTCCTGCATTTCACACTTCTATACCTCCTGCCTGAGGGTAGAAGTGTGAACAGTCCATGTTGGGGGTGGGTGGGGTCTTTGAGTATGGAGGCAGTTCTCCTGCGGACCCTGTCATTGTAGATGCTCTGCAGAGAGAGCAGTGGAGTCCTGGTAATCTTCTCAGCAGTCTTTACCACTCTGTGCAGGCATTTGCGGTTGATAGCAGTGGTGTTACCGTACCATACGGTGATGCAGCTGGTCAGGATGCAGCTGTAGAAGTTGCTGAGGGTCTTTGGCAACATACCAAACTTCCGCAGCCTCCTCAGGAAGTACAGCCGCTGTTGAGCCTTCTTAACCAGCTGTGTGGTGTTTAGTGTCCAAGTGAGGTCCTCGATGATGTATATGCCCAGGTATTTAATGCTGCTCACCCTCTCCACTTCAAGCCTCCAGATGAACAGTGGCTGGTGAAGTCTCCTCTCCTCCCTCATGTCCACTATCATCTCCTTCGCCTTGTCCGTGTTGAGGGTGAGGTTGTTGTCCTCACACCATGACACCAGACTGGCCACTTCCTTCCTGTAGGCTGCCTCGTCACTGCCAGTGATGCGTCCTATTACCGTGGTGTCGTCAGCAAACTTCAGGTCAACTGTAGTCAACAAAGAGTCTTTGTTCTCCAGGTGGGAGAGGGAGTAATATAGTGCAGCCGCAATACCATCTGAAGCGGACCTGTTGGGGTGGCAGGCATACTGCAGGGGGTCCAGGGGTCCAGTAAGCTGCTCTGAATGTGGGCCAGCATCACTCTCTTGAAACACTTCATTATGATCAAAGTGGCTGGCTGAGGAAGCGGTTGAAAATGGAGGAGAGGACATCAGCCAGCTCGTTGGCACATGCTCTGAGAGCCTGCCCAGGGATGTTGTCTACTTTGTTACTTTTAGTGGTCTATGACATTCAGTATCCCAGTCAGTAATATATCACTATGAATATTATGTGGAAATCAACCCTGGGCAACACTTGTAGCTGAGTTTACCACCATTTCAGATTAAAAACCATAGCTGGGTAAAAACATGCTGTGTAAACAACACTGCTGCAACTGTGAGGTTTTGTGTACTGCATGTTGTATCTATTGCTGCAATAAGTTTACGGTAGGTGTGTGAATGATCATTAATCAGTGTTACTGACAGTAATAAAGGGCCCCAAAATTCTATTTTGCTTAGGACCCCATGGAGGCTTGGGCCGACCCTGTGCAACCCAGTTATGTTTTCTATAAACATGATAATTAACATATCAATTAAATGTACACAAGCAACATATTTTTATTTGCCAAGTATCCAATGTACAACATTGTTTTCTTTTCTGCAAAAATATCTAATCTCATAGTACAATAATATATGTGGTACTCCATTAATTCAAAAAATATGTTGCATCAAAGCTTAATTATTATATTCATGTTAGATTATGTTCACTATAAATACCTAATTGTAGTTGCAGTGTAGTGGTTCTCTCCGGGTGCTCCGGCTTCCTCGTACCATCCAAAGACATTCATGTTAGGTTAATTGGTGGCTCTGAATTGTAGATGTGAATGTGAGCATGCATGGTTGTTTGTGTCTATATGTCGGCCCTGCGATGGATTGGCGACCTGTCCAGGGTGTATCCTGCCTCTCGCCAATGACAGCTGGGATAGGCTCCAGCACTCCCCGTGACCCTTACGAGGACAAGTGGTTAGGAAAATGGATGGATGGATGGAGGTTTAAGTCAGCCACACTGGATATTTGCACAGCAAAATCTGATATTTTAGAGAAAGATCTCGTCTGGGAACATTTTACTTGTATGTCCAGTATCAACATATTGTATAGTACATAGTGTACACTTGTTTTTTATGTTAATTGTCAACATATCATCATTAACTTAACAGAAAACCTAATCTTCAAAGACACATTTCTCATTCATTGTATATATAGATCATTTTGAGGAGACTGGATTGATTTATCTACTCGTGCACATACTCACTCATTTACTCAGTTTTTTCCACTTAGCACTTTTTTTTAATCAATGTCATGGTAGCATCCACCTGTGTATCACCTTTCAAATAAGTTGTGGAGCATAGTAAAATTTATGGTATTATGGTCCAATGGCTGAATTTCGTCCCTCACAACTTAGTTGTGGTGGACAGGCATCAGCAGAGTAAAAATGTAATGCAGACAATGATGGACATGTGTCAGAACACACTGTGCATCACAGCTTGCTTTGTGTGGGACCACATAACTGCAGACAGAGCAACTGTGCTGACCCCTATCCAGCAACATTAAAAGCATGAGGTGGTTTTAATCTTGTGGTTGCTTAGCGTACTCTATTGGGTGTTATATCATAATACTTATTTTGTATTTGTAGATTAGAAACATTTCAGACATGTGACCAGAGGGACAAAGATCAAAAACATTATAAAGTGGCTGATGGAGACAGTGTCTTTTAAAATAGATGTCCTGTAGCTGGCTTTGCATTGCACATTGATTACTGATTATTGGCCATCTTGACCAGTGTAACCACTCTTTTATTTACCACACTAAAACTCTTCCTAATTATTCATCTTTTTCAGGAAGAACAAATGTTGTTGGACTTTTTAAACACATCTCTCTGTGTTAGACTTAGGAGGATGCTTGTTGCCAATAACACTCCCCAAATATTTATACAATGTATGATGGATATTTGTGTAAGGGATGCTGGGATATGTTTTTCCATCAGCATGTCTTTAGTTTTCATTACATTAATCCTTAAATGAAACTCATCACACCATGTCAAATTTTCCACCAGCACATTTTCAGACTTGTTATCCTCTTACAGACTAACAGTTACAGAATCTTCAGTATGTATACGTCTGCCATCACAAGTACTGCTGCAGTCATTTGTGTACTACGTAAAGAGAATGGGGGACAGAACACAGCTCTGTGAAGAGACTGCAGAGGAGTACACAACTGATTCTAATGCACTATGACCTTTCAATCATGAAGGTTAAGATCCAGCCCATAAGATTTCTGTTAACATTAAAAATGAAAAGTCGTCAAGTAAATACGGCTTTATAGTATCAAATGCAGAGGAGAGGTCTATAAAAAAGAGCTGGAATGGCCTATATTTTATGGCCTCAATATGCTGAAATAAAAGGTATAAGAATGTTAATGTAGCATCCTCAACACCTCTTCCTACTATAAGCAAACTGAAGAGGAAAACTTTTCATAACCAAATGTAACTAGGATAGAGAAACAGGTCTAAAATCATTCATAACCGTTGTATTTCTCCTGTTAGCTACAATCACAGCAAGCATCTTCTGCATTGTAGACACTGGTTAAAATTTGTTAAAATCTCACTCAGCACATGATGAACACTAATGTGACCTGGTCAAAAGCTCTTATATACTTTACTTGGTTTGAAAACATTTTATTGTTTTATGTTCATAACAGAAGTTTCATTGACCAACTGAGTCATCATGGAAGACATCATTCAGCTGCTGAATCTGAAACACTCAAGTTAGTTGCATGCTGTTCATTATAACAACGCCATTAGGTCAGTGTGTCCCCCAGCAGGCTTGGTTTGTAGCAGCAGGTGTAAGAGATGGTTCAGAGTCACCTGAACCAGCTCTGACTCTAAGCTTTATCCAAAAGGAAAGTTTTGTCTTAAAAGTAGAGAGGGTGTCTGCTTCTCAAACTTGAACTGGGCAACCCTGTTCATCATTCATTCATATACGATGGAACTGCAATCCCGATTACGTTTTTGTAGAGAGCATAATTGTCACGTTGTACTGAATGAATGACGTGCTACATTTATTAACACAAAGCGATTTGCAAGGATGGTTGGGGGGGTGGAGGGTGTTTGTTTTCCTAATCTTAGAAATATTCCTCAGGTGGAAGAAGGAAGTTCTAGATATTTCTTATATGATGTAGAGGAGATATATTAGTCAAAGATAACTCCAAGATTCCTCACAGTAGTACTTGAAGCCAGTGCTATGTCATTTAGGGCAGACGTGTGTGTGATTATTTTTTATCATTTGTTTATCATTTACACCTGATTTAATCAAGGTAAATATGGATTGTTGTGCGTAAGCGTGCTGCACTGAGGCACATGTGCCCCACTGCATCTACAAGGAGAAACACTGCATAAACTATTTGCTGTTCTTGTTGAGAAAAATCACTAAACTAACAGTGTCTGTCTGCTGCTCAGTGCAGGAACACCAAGATCTCACTTTACACTGCTTCATCAGAACAGACCTCACCTGTGTATTCAGCTTCTTCTACCTGTGCACTGTTGGTGCTGAGCTCCTAATCAAAATACACAGAAATGCGAAGGGAATTTCAGAGTCAGGAAACTGTTGTAGCTGCTAGTAAATTAAGAAGCCTGACTGAGGCTCATTTCAAGGTCGGGAGCATCTTATTGGTTGTTACAATCAGTAACTGGAGGCTGTGTCTCTCTCTTTCTGCTCTCTCATACACTGAATATATGCACTTTATCACTGCATACAGCCAACAATCAGCAAAGCTGAGTGATTCTTAAAAACATTTAGCAGAATATGTCCACCATAACAGTTCTGTCTATGGAGCCATCAAGCTGCCGCTGTCAACAATTTGAACTGCGGCAACCAAAGTCTTCAATAAAATGATTAGAAATAAAGATTGTTCATAAGTCTCAGATCTGCCAAGTCTCGTGTTTTTGAGAAGCAAGTTCAAGTCTCTTTGTGAGTGGCTTTACTTTACTTTACTTGGCTTAAGTGTGACTTGGATCTACGTCGCAAACACAAGTCCCCATCTCTGAACTGTCACAGTCCCGAGTTAGCATCCAGAGTCAAGTTTAGGCAAGACTAGCCATTTGGTTAAGGTTAGGGAAAGATGGTGGTTTTGTTAAGAACTAAATATATTGTGTGTATTGTGTGTAGTGACAGGTTTTATAATGCTACAGTGAAAGAACTAAAGACTATAAAAGTATAAAAATATACTGTACAACTGCTTGTCAGTAGTCAGACTGCAGATAGTCATAGTTACATCAATCTGTGTAAACTGTATGAGTCTCCACAAGACTGTGTATGCAGCTTAGTTTTTAGTGCTTGTGGTTGCATCCTCCAAATAGTAAAAGCTCAAGCTCTTTCTCAGTACATTTCATAACAAGACCTACTTTCATTCCAGTCACCATTTTCTTTCACTATTTTCAAATGGTGGATTTGTCTTCTCTGAAACAAAACTTTTCTGTGATGTTCCACTTGGGATGTGTGTGTGTGTGTGTGTTTGTGTGTGTGTGTGTGTGTGTGCATGTGAGTGTACCAGTTGCAGAGATCCAAAGAGAGAATAGAAATACAAAACAGCTAAAGCGATATTAGAGAGTGGGCAGAAATGCGAAAAGAGAGAGAGAGAGGAAACTGATGAAGACGCGGCAGAGTCGACAGCAGGACTTTGGGTAATGAGAGTGCAGCATTAGTCATGAAGTGAACCGACAGAAAGAGCTTAAGGGGATGAAGGGAGGGACATGGTGAAGGCGGCAGGAGCTGCAGCCAGTACAAGGCAGATGAGATGAGAGGTACTTCTCACGCGTGGGAGCTGTATGTCTTTCCACAGAAAGCATCATATACTTTTCTCTTTTGGTTGATTGTGACACTCAAGAGGCGCAAAGTCACATCACTCCAAACAAGCCTCCTGCAGTTGTTATGGCCCTGAGTGGTACTGCTGGTTGCACTGACAGGCACTGAATCAACATCAGTGTCTTTTAAAGTGTTAGATTTCTTTGCCAGTGTTTCCCTGTCTGCTTCTGTTTGCTTTGTGTCAGCAGAGTAACCAATCTCTGTGAGGTGAATTCTTTTTTTTTCTTTTTCTTTTTTCTATATTCTCGTCTGAGATGCCCAGCCTTAGAGCACGTTAAGAGTGAAGCATGATACCCGACTGCTAGGACTATATTTGCACTTTAGCAGAATAGATATGTATCTCCTGGGCAGTTATAGCACTGACAATAATAATGTACAGATATTAGGATTGATGCATCACTGCAGTTATACAATTACTGACAGCATGTGGTAACCCTGCCACCTACAATTTATGTTAATATACTACTCATTTGCAGCAGCAAATATGATAACACGTGTTCACAGCAGCTACAAAAACAAAGGTAAGTTGGGTCACGTTTTACACACTTGTGTGTTGTACTGTGCTGTAGTTCAGAGTTCATGTACATGTATATTCTGCATTCCTTATTCAGTGATAATGTTTGAAATTTCAATTCTGTTTTTTGTGGTTGTCTGTTATTACAGCCTGTTATGACATACAGTTACCAAAACTACTTCAACTGTCAGATGTTGAAAGAAGTAGTACTCCTGAAAAGCGGACACAAGCACATACTCACAGCAGATTTCGTGAACGAGCTGGCTCTAAGAGCCGATGCTTTGTAGAGAGCTGGAAAAGCGTAATCTTCAGCTGCTTTGCTGAAAATCCATGCAGGCAGGAGCAGGACTTTATTTTGATGGGCATACTATGTGGCCAATCGAATGCAAAGACAGACTAGGATCAAACTATTATGTTAAAGAAGGAAGGGGGGCAGACGCTCTGAAGACTGGTACAGGCCAGGTACACGGAGCAATAGAGAGACTTAAATGCAAGAGCATTGGGAAAAAGCGAATAAATGAGCTAAATTTCTGAATGCCAACATGCAGTAAAGACTTTTATATAAAGAGTCATAATGTTAAGACTTTAGTCTTTATTTATTTGATTTGTTTGCTGTGATTCTGTGTTCAGTTGTTCGGTTAAACATTTGATTAAAATGTTAAATAGTAACTGTATTTTTTTTGTAATATATAAAAGATGCATAAAAAATAAGGCATTTATGAAAACACTGAACAAAAATTGCTTACCAACACACAAACCATTCACAATTGCTAATGTAGGCTAAAATATAAGGCTCCAAGTGATGCTAAATGAAGAGCTATTTGGAAGCTGTAAGAGCCGGCTCTTCTAAGGGAGCCGAGCCAGCAGAGCCAAAGCTTTGCAAAGAGCTGGACTTCCCATCACTAACTTTTACAGCTAAAACAACAAAATAATTCTTGGAAGTCTATTAAAATTCTAGGGTTCAAAGGGTTAATGAAGGGCTTAACTGTGAACCTAATGTACATGTTAATTAACATCAATGTTACTAAGGCATAGGCATATAAACCCTAATAAATGTTTTTGATTTTGTTAATTTTTACTAATAACACGTTGTTAGTTAATGCTGCTGCATTAAATATTAATAGTGTTATTATAAACTGAATGGATAAAGTAGTATAAAGTAGTTAACATGAACACCATTAGTAAAGGATTAACAGATGCATGGATTATGTATTACTTAGCTGTTATATAATGTTTTCTACTGCATTAAATTGTGTTAATTAATGTATCTTCACTATAAAAGGTTACTGAAAATATGTATTTAAACAAATACTAGGGTCCCCAAATCCATTTGCATTAGCACAATTCAGAAATCTGTATCTGCCTAATTATCTTAGTGAACACATTTAGAACAAGATTCTTTTAAATTTCAAATGAAGTAAATAGTTCATTAATATTTTTAATAATAATAATAATAATAATAATATAATAAAGTATATTTGACACTTCCCTTGGAGAAATAGACATGCAGCTGCAT
>JAUBNQ010000020.1:969819-984925 GCA_032353495.1 Ctenopoma kingsleyae | reverse complement strand
TCAGTCAGACTTGAGAAAGCCCTCTGGAATGGAGGGTGAAACGTTGTCAAGGAACTAAAACAAGTCCAGTTGCTATTGGAAAAAAAAACTTTTTTTGAGGTTGGACTCTTACAAGACAATAATCAAATGTAGAAAGTGAAGCATGATTACAAATTGCTCAGCATAGCTTATAGACTCAAAGCACTTAGAGAAGCATCATAATGTATAAGATATAAAGTAAAGGGAAGGAAGAAGGAAGGAATTTGCAGCTGCTCTCTGGCTCTTTCAGAACTGAGTGTCTTTGTGCTGTAGCTTGGTCAAATAAAGCTACAAGCAGTAGTAGTAGTCATTTCTCTACTTCAAATCGCTAGCCCCAGGGAAATGACTGACCTTTAACAGAGTGCATACTTTCTGAAAGAACTGGACTTTAGCAGGGAGTAACAGGATTTTCTTTTTTTTATTTGAGCACTAATGGGTTTTATACCAGATAACAGGTAGATGAGTCAGCAAACCAAAGATCTCTGTGTTTACAGTACAGTTTAAAGTAATCCTGGGCAACAGTTGTCAAATTATCCATGTGACTTTACCACCCATGTTAAAGAATTGTTACTATGAGGCCCAAATTCACCACTTTCAGATCAGTACATGGTATAAATCTGATATAAACCTGTCCATTCTTTTGAATTTCATTCACATTTATTTATATGGGTTTCAAACCTGCTCTGCCTCATTCTCCCTCTCAACCATGGCTTTCTTGGTGTTTGTGCGGTGATCAGGGACTGTACAGATTGCAGGTCAGTTGCACTCAGTCTTCAAGGTTCATGAAGGGTTCCTTTGTATTGATTCTGAATGTGGGCGTGTTTATACTGATCTTAACAGGAGAAGAGCACATGTTTCATCTGTGAAATGCAGTAAAGATCATATATATTCTGCTCCTTTCCATCCTAGCTGTGTGTTCTCTCACTGTTTGGGTATGTTCAGGTCAGCTGCATTTTGGGTAGGGTCTAATTAACTTCTGGTTTATTAGGATGAGGTCTGGGTGTGCATTTAATCAATGTATTTTATTGATTCACATAGTAAACATCAGCTGCTGGTAGCAACCATTAGCACAGCTTCTACAGCATGCCAACTAAAATAACATAAATTGGACAGATATATGACTCCCAGAATGAAATATTTATAGAAATCAAAATTATTAGCTCAATTCAATTCAGTTTATTTATAGAGCGTCAAAACTCATCTCAAGTCACTTTTCAGTGTAAGGTTTGAGACCTTAGAGATTGTATAGAATTATACAGAAAACCCAACAAATCCTACTTGAGCATTAGGTGACATTGGAGAGGAACAACTGCCTTTAATGAAAGAAATCTCCAGTAGAACCAGGATCAGGGTGGGCGGCCATCTTTCTCGACCAGTTGGAGTGAGTGGAAAGAAAAGAACAGTAGGCAGCAAAAGAAAAGCAAAAAGCAACTGACGAAACACTGGGCAGGTTGGTAGGGCCAGTAACTGCAACTAGAATCATACAGTTCAGAGGCTGAGGATACCTGCAGAAAGATAGAGAGAGAGAGAGAAGACTCAAAGTTAATGATTCAATGTGGCATATGAGTGGAAAGAGGAGCAGAGAGGAGATTATAGGAGCTCAGTGTGTCAAGGGAGGAAGACTTAGTTTATAGTGGCATAGCTGGTAGATGGTTCAGAGTCACCTGAGCCAGTTCTAACTATAAGCTTTATCAAAAAGGAAAGTTTTAAGCCTAGTCTTAAAAGTAGGGAGGGTGTCTGCCTCCCAAACTTTAACTGGGAGCTGGTTCCACAGAAGAGTAGTTTGATAGCTAAAAAATCTAGGAACCACAAGTAGACCAGCACTCGAAGTGAAGTGCTCTTGTCAAAGACGGCATTACTGTTCTGTATCAGTAGACCCATATATGGGTCATATGCAGTGGCAGCTGGTGAAATAATTTTTTTTGGGGGGGGCGCACTTTTGCAAGTCAGTTTTCAGAAGCACTCTAACCACATATCACTACTACTATAAACCAAAGCACCATTATCATGCATCACATTGCTTTAAAATATTAAATTAAAGTGAAAATACACAGTCTCTGTTTTCAGTCACTTACTATTTATAAGTAAATTTCACCTGTCTCTCCTTCAACTGAGAACATGCAGTCAAGCAGCTCATTCTGCACTGTCTTAGATGGTAAATGGTCTGCACTTATATATCACTTTTCTACCTATACTGGTCCTCAAAGCACTTTACACTGTTTCGTATTCACCCATTCGCACGCACAAGCATACACACCCTCACACACCTGACAGAGCTGCTATGCAGCTGACCGGACACACAACATACCAGGATTTCCTGAGTGTTCACTTTCTTCATGACCACACGACACGAGCTCAAATGCACCACAGAATATAATGCAGTCTATCATCTTAGACAAAATGTGTGGGTTTGTGTCCCCCTCCTCATTATGTCATCTCATTATACTCTGTCCTGTAGCTTTCATTAAGCTGCGTATTCAAATTGCTAATCATTGTAAGATGAATAGCAGTTAGCATTTTTCATGTAGCTGCTAGTATTGTATTAATGTATTAAATCCGTATTACCTGTCTGAATCCAGACTTGTTCTTTTTCCTCACAGCTGACAGAGGAGGCAGGAGAAACAAACCAAAGCTCCGGTCTCAGGACACACAGTTAGCCAGGACTTCTTCTCAGACCAGTTTCTGGAGAGACAGAGTGTAATTTCTCCCTCTGTGTTGTGTCAGTTATTTGATTTTGATGTCTGGCTGGTGAGGTCCAGAATCTTTAATCTTTTCCTGTGGGGTTTTTCTGTGGAACGGTTCAGTTTTTAGCTTCTGAATTAGCATTATGCATGACAAAAAACTGCTCCTCCGACTGACTGTAAACAAAACATAAGCGCTGCGGTGAACTTCCGGTTGAATTTCCTGGTCTGGAGCTGTAACATCGGTCTTGTGGGCCCCAAGGTTCTCCTACACTTTGTATTGGAGGGGGTTCCAGGGCGCATGCACCAGTTATAGCGTAGGTCTATGTTAAAGATTTATGTGCCTCAAAGGAACAGGAAATCACACAACTAGGGATGCTTCGATCGATCGGCCACTGATCAGTATCGGCCGATTTCCGTGAAAAAGTATGTGATCAGCGATCGCCGATCAATGCCTTTCATTGCCCATCACAAAAGCCGATCACCTGTAGCTCATATTTTGCAACCTGCAGACGTCCTGTGAGCAGTGTAGTGTCCTGCTCCCCCTTAGCTTCACACTGCGCAGGCGCGCGGCGGCAAATGATGTCTGCCGTGTGGAACTTTTACACCGTCTGTGAGAGTGACATAAAGTTTGCATCCTGCAACACATGCAATGAAAAAATACCTCGCCGGAGAAACTCGTTAAAATGCTTCAACACAACAAATAAACTACAGGTAAATTAGTAGTAGCTTATTTTTCTTAAGCACTATAGATCCAGAGAACATCCCATGCATGCATGTGTTCTTGTCATACAATCAGAAAGAAGGACAAGGCCAGAAATAATCAGTGTAATTAGCAGGCAACAATCATCAGTGGGACATTTAGATACACTGTAGTTATAAGCAATAAATATAGATATGCCATTAAGCTATGCCAGGTCTCATTCTGGAGCATTAAAATATAATACCACACATAACACACCAATCTTCTACCTATAATAAATTGAATGAACTGAATTTACAGCCAATCCATGTGATCGGTATCAGTGATCGGTATCAGTGATCGGCACTCATTGGTGATCGGTATTGGAATCGGCAGCAAAAAACCTGATTGGAGCATCCCTACACACAACTGTTCAGTCGTGGCGAGTGAGTGAGTGATTTTTAAACTACAACTACACTTGAATGCAGATTATACACAGTACTCATGATGTGTATAATATTCATTTATTGAAATTTGAATGTTTTTCTAAAATTATTTTATGTGATTCCTATCTTCTTCTTCTTCTTCTTCATGTGACACAGGTGGGGCAGTGCCCGAGCCCCCACTATTGACGGGCCGCCACTGGTCATATGACAGGATAGGGACAAATGACTTGTAGAGTTATTTATGTCGGAGAACTTGTTGTCCCCAAGGATTTTTGAATGAGGGTCACACTTCTAATCAATCAGTGAAAGCCAGTTATTTCTGCTTGGCTGGTAAGTTTTGTAGCTTCCTCTTTATAGAGCTCCCTCAGCTCTATTGTAAGACCGAACTAAACAATTAGGGTGGGTCTGGATAGGAGTTGGAGTTTTGACTGAGGACAAACATCATCTGTCTTGTATTTATCACCAGTAGTGTCCAGTGCACTTGTATTATGGTTCACTTACAAGACAAGAGAAGCACGACTGTCTTCTTGTGGAAATTCCCAGGTGTTGTGCTTCTGGTGCAGGTAGAGGTGAGGTATTTTGCTCTATAGAACGTTTGCCTGATGGGGGATTTAATTCAGATGACTTCACCATCAGTGAGTCTACCTCATGGTCCCAGGATCAGATATGCCTAATTAGTTTCTTTATAGTCCTTTTCCTGTATTAGCACTCTCCTTGTCCTGCATAGAAGTCATCCATCCCTTTGGCCATTAAAGCACCAGAAAGCCTCCAAAGGCCAGAGGACACTCTGATGTTCAGAACAAATAAAGAGGGAGAACTGTAGGGAGAGGGCAGTCTGAGCGGGCCGAGCTAGATTAACAGTGATAAATGACACATTATGAAAGATGAATGATAGCTGCATTGCTGCCACACACCTGACAAGTTTATGAAGCTGAGCCTTTGACCTGCAGAGACCACTGCACCATGATTCAAGCAGGAAATAATCATGGATCATTTTCACTTCAGCATCAATGTGAAGGTTACTCTGAAACAGTCCTAAATCTCTTACTCAGACATAACTGGTGATATTTAAATTACTCAGCCTTTAGAATGAGCTGTTTTATTCAAATCAAAAATTCATTCAAGGTTTAAACTCTAGACTTAGTTCTAGACTTGAAAATTCTACAGCCAGAAGCCTTGTAATTTACTTACTTTTAATAAACCTTTCAGACAGTGAAATCTTTAGTCTACACAAACAAATTTCTTAACTATAATATGCACAATGTGGCTGTTCCCCAAAGCTGTGCGGCTTACTGGTACTTCACCTCAATTTGAGTCCTAATATGTCATATCTGTCATATGATCTGACAAATTACACCACACTATAAGATTTACCCACCTGATGCAACCATCCCCAATCTTGTATACCACGTTGTGAATACTGCCTGTGCAGAAACATCTCAGCAAAGCAAAAATAGAAAAGACGTTTTCGTTTTGTAGTTCTCCCCTTGAAGCCCTCAGACAAACTGTGAAGCCATAAACATATTTCTAATTCTGTGGCCAGGAGCCAAATATGAACATTAGGCAAATGAAAGTAGATGAAACCTAAATGTACTATAATAGCTTGTCTTGATGTTTGTACGGCTGTGAATTTAAAAATTGGTTGCTTTGCACTGGTTTACCACTGGTTGTCCATCTCATGGTGCACATGATGCATGCAATATTTAGTTGAGTAGTTTTTTATTACACACACATCATACATGGGAAACAACATTTTGACAGGATTGCACATGTAGATAATCATCATCATTCATTAGATCTACTGGATTCTTGAACGTTATTATGCTCTAAGTTACACATTGATTTCATTTTAACATGAAATAGACTTATTGTCATAAAACACATCTTCAAAAGCAGATATTAGAATAACCCTTATCTTGGATTTTGAGGTTATTTTCTGCAGATATGGATATGGTTAATATGGACATACTGTAATACGAAGGATTCTCCCCTCATTGTGACAGTTTTACACTTAAATGGTAGAGCCTTCTCTGCTTTTGGGCCACATGTTTCTGAGCTTACACTACTTTGCATGGATTTGCTATTGTGGTGATTCCAGTGTCTTGACCTTTAGTTGACAGAAGATCGTCATGACGAGTTCATTTCCTTTCCTTTCCTAAAACCAAAACACAAGATGATTTATTAAGAGTGTGGGCTTGATTTGATCACACCTGATCATCCTTCAAAGTTTGTGCCATGATTCAACAGTGAATATTTTTGATTTTCCACATGATTGTGTTGTTGTTTCAGTAGTCTTTAAGTTAGTAGGATACAGAAATATTTGCTGGGCCCTTGCATAGGCTGTGGCTTTTAACAGGGCGCTGGAAGTCATCAAATTTCCAATCAGGTCAGAGAATAGCAAATTGGAAAAGCTGATCAATGTAGAACTGCAATACTTACATATAAAAGTGGCTAATTTCTGATATAACGTGAGACTGTACTTGGGCCACAGTCTGTCTGTTGGCTTCCGTTGCTCAGCCGGTGAAAATGTGTTTAATGCCTTCAGTGACTCTGGAGAATTTTTTTTTAATCTGACAAAGCACCCTGAGGTTGGACGTTTCTAACAGACAGTGTTACAATAAGTTGGCTTTGAAGTTCACATCAGACGCAGTTATTTAGCAGGCAGGCAGTGTCTGACGAAAATATGTTACTGAGTTGCATTAAAGAAACCAGAATATCCACTGATAATTAAAATATATGAGTTATTTAAAAATAACCTTCACCTGCACTCACGCCTATGCAGTGTCATTCTTACATGACATCACACGTGAAGGTGGCATTACATGAAAAGAAAAGGACACACACACACACACTGACAGAAAAGCATTGGTTCTAAGATGTTATAATTAAGAGCAGACAAGAGGCTTATGTTAGCATAGTTTAAACAATTGCTTTTATATGAACATATGTAATGATTATATTTCAAAAAAGGTTTTCTTTTTCCAATAGCAAAGAAAACCTTTTTTGAGATAACCATGACCTGGGTGACTGAGAATCTTCACAGATATGTAATGATTATATAGTTTATTTCTGTCTTCACAAAGACAGAAGTAAACATAAATTAATAAGAGAGAGAACAAAATCATGATTCGAGTTTTGAGTGAAGTAGAAAATGTCACTGTTATTTTACCTGGCGTGGTGCAGCCTCACAGCACACGGGTAAGTGGGTCATGCTTTACCAAGCTACAGGGTGACCGAGATGTGTGACATGGTGGTGCATAGCACCTGTGTTGTCTGGCTGAGGATGATGGAAGCTCCATGAACAGTTGTGTGTGAGTGAGATCCAGATGAATGCAGCATGGCTGTGTGCTGCAGGGAGTGCCTCTGCTCTCTGTAGATATCCTGCTCTCTGGAAGGACGAGGAGTGAACAAGTGTCACAGAGTTTGCACAAAAAATCTTATATTCCATTTTGTTTCTTTGTTTGAGTTAACCTCTTTAAGACTTTGATGCTGTGGTAAAAATTACAAGAGAGTCTGGAAGGAAGGAATGATGATGTGAAATCTGAAATGAAAAGCTCACAGCGGCTCAGTGCAGTGCGCACTAACAACATTACGCTGCTTAACGTCTTCAGCACTGCAGCTCATCAGCTGTGCATAAAAAGCCTTTTTGCTAACAGAGCAGTTAACCATTAATGGGGAATCAATCATCATGCTGCGAGCGAGCCTATCACCACTTCAAACGCTGAAAAAGACTTGAAATGGTATAAAACGAAAGGATGGAAATCTCTCCAGTGGAGCAGGAACAGTCATTTCCTAGGCTGTGTAACAGCATTATAGTCACAGCACAGAGCTGTGGAGGCGACCTGCAGCCCTGTTGTGCTGGGAGTCAGAGGGAGACCAGCTGGGGTCAGGGCCCCTGACCTTACCCTGGCTCAGGGGCCCCTGGAGTGTTTGGATCATGTGTTGGCTTTACACACCTGTTTCCGGAAGAAGACGTGACCCAGCGGCCATCAGTGCCACTTTCACTGGGAGTCAGATGCTCCTGTGCGTGCTTTCACACACTGCAGCCTTGTGTCAGTGAGTGTGTGCTGTGAGCTGTAATCACTACTATTACAAGATTTTACACTATTAAAAAATATTAAAGGCCTAAAAAGTACAATGCAAAAAGACCTTAAAAGATTTTAATAACTCTGAGGATAGAAGGAAATTAACCAGTATTTCCCACGAAGCAAAGATTGGAGACAAGCAGCAGATTTGTGCAGAAGAATGGTTGTTCTTGTTCTTTATTTTCACTCTCATAAATCAGAGTTATCTCTTAATGCTAAAAACCACTGACTTATTGCCAGCTGCAACAGTTACTAAGAATCTGCTGATGTCATACAGTAAATTGTATCACATTTTATACTTATACTTAAACATACTTTTTCTTGAGAATATCTTTGTACTTTCTTTAACTAAGACTTATTAGAATATGCATCTGTAAGCTACAGCTGGAGTATACAAAATTCATTCTAGTTGTTAGTGTTTTTTATCATAAATGGACAGCAGTATATTCAGAGTAATGTCTCATATAGAGAAGACCTATCAATATAATGCAGTTTTAACAATGTGACTAAGTAAAGTAGACTTTATGACAGAGCTGCACAGGAACATCTGAGCAGCTGAGTGTACTTTAGCTGTGTAAATGTGTGGGTGTGCAGGGCTCGTGTGTCACTGTGTGTGTTTACGCATGAGCAGGTCACATTGTGTGTGAATTCCATGCACACTCGTACACATTCAGTCTCCAAAACAGGCTTGAGAAGACTTGATCTAATGTGTTTTTGTCAAACATACTTCATCTTGAAGCTCATCATCATATTACGTGACCTGCGTGCTTATGTCTGTGATTAGATTTCAGTGGTTCCCTGTGGTTGGCACTCTCCCATGCTGACTCTCCCCTCTCAAAGTGGAATACCTTACAGACAGGCAGCAGACAGCGCTCAATGTCACACATAAATGTGATGCATCCAGTGCAGAGCTTTTGAGCTCTCCTCCACCTCATGCTTTTGTTTTTCAGACTAAGTACAGGCTATTATGTTACAGATAGGATTACATAAATGGTTATTATAATACAAATGGGCCTCATGTTCACGTAGTGACAATATATTATGAAACTTGAGAGGGAGCAGCTCTCCAATCCCTCCTGGAATCTGTGGTTCTCTCACGACCCGGGCCACACACGTGACTGGACATCATTAAAGGGATACCTCTGTGTTTCTTGATGTTTTCCACACCTGCTACTTAGTTAAATGTGGGAGTTTCTATGATGCAGCCTTGAGTTGAGCTGAAAATGTTAGTGTTTCTCCAAGTGGAGAGTGACGGTAACAGATGCCAGAGGCAGGCTGGCTCAGCGGGTTCTGTCTCGGGAGGGGGCTGCTGTCTTATAAGTAGCCAAGGAACAAACTCAGAAATGTTTTTTCTCTCACACTGTAAGTGAACGAATACTTTATAAGTGACTGAAATTCAGATTTTTTAGTTGTCTCTGACTTAAATGATGTTTCAGAGTGTCGAATGAAAAGGGGTTAGAGTTTGACTGCTGGCACTTTCTGTGTGACAAGACGTGTGGGTGTGCAGGCAGCATACGTATTAATGTGAGCTCCCCCAGCAGCTCTCATTATCGCTTTCACATAAAAAGGAGACAGGTTTTCCGTGTTCCTTGGTTTCTCGCTGGGCTGCTCAGGGGAATTGTCTTTATCAACTCAAATCTGACGTCTGCCAATTTTTCTGATGTTAGATTTCTACTTTAGAACCAGATAAGTCATCACTACCAACATTTCCCTTCTTATCAGCAATAAAACCAAGAGTCCAGTCAGACCAGAATGTGCAATGTTCTGCCCATCTTCAGAAAATACATGTTACCACACTTATTTCACGGTAACTAGTTGGCCCCTAGGTAGTCGTCCAAGCTGGCTAGCTGTCTTGTTGCTAGTTAAAAATATATCTTGGCAGCTAAACTCATAAACTGAGTTTATGTAAGAGACATATGTTATACCACATTATTATTATTATTATTTTCCTCTGCAATATCTATGCAGAGGACGCATCCATACAAACAGTTGGTGTGATGGCTTAGTTTAAAGATTTATACCATATGATGGTCACAGCCAGAAGAAGCTTGTTCACATCTAGGAGTTTGCATGTTGTGTGCTTGTGCAGGTTTCCTCTGGGTACTCCAGATTCCTCCCACAGTCTAAAGGCAGATCATTTGATGACTCACTGGTGTGAATGTGAGTACGAAGGGTCGCCTGACTCTGTTTGTCTCTACCAGAGTCAGACCAGACCACTTTGGTGCCTTAGGCAAAATTTTAGTTAGTGGCCCTAGTATTTGCCTATACAACCTATCTCCAGGGTCATCTCTGGTCTCTACAACCCTGTTTACATTTAGTTTAAAAATGCTCCAGCAATCAGACACATCACTGTTCATGCCCGACCACATACATGCTGGAGACATCTGTGTATGGACTGGACTATGTTCAGATGTAGTTACTGTTGCATCTCTCATGACATAAATAAAAAAACATAACATATGACATAAATTATAGTAAAGTCATATGAATTGCCTGCTCATGCTTTTCCATCTTTTGCTATTGATGAATGAGTGCTGAATGAACAAATGAACTAAAATTAAAGTGAGAAATAATAAAAGGATTGGGTTTATGAAGAAAATGTGAAGCTGTTCTGATAACATTAAGCAGTTTCTCATTGCCCTTCAAGTTGCATTAATATTAGATTTGTAATAAAAATATTTCTACCTGATAACCAAGCAGTGAGCACACGGTGACCTGAACCTGTTGTGCCAGGAGTAAAAATCTAAATCTCTGATGACACACAGAAAGAAACATGCAGAAGTATTACGAGGTCTGCGATACAGCCTGTATCACAGCACCATGGTATGTTTTGCTGCTGCACAAATCAGTCAGATAGACCTACTGCAGACACACCACAGCCAGAGGACAGGGTGTAGCAAGCTGCTCCTCGGTAGGCCAGGGAGCAATAAGATCAGTGTTTAATGGCAAAGCAGCTTAGGAACTCTGTATACACCAGTTTATTCTGTCCTCCCGACAAGTTGGTGATTACTTTGGCAAACAGTTCTTGAGATGAGAGACAGGGGTTTTAATTCAGTCTGTGTGTTGGTTGCCCCCAAAATGAACTAGAGGATAGACTGTAAAACTGAGATACACACAAGGAAAGTACAAAATCAATCATTTCAAGTTAAAAAAAAAGAATATTCAGCTAATAAAGAACCATAAACTACAGCAGAAGTAATTCATGCTAACACATACACACTAGATAACAAACATCTTCAAAATAGTGCTAATTATAAAGTCATAAGTTCAGTCACTTATTGAAGCATGAAAATTTTGGAAGCTGAGGTTAACATGAGCTGAAATACCTGTCAATCAAGTGAGACATGCTTCGTCTAGTAGCCTTTATTTTTGTCATTCTTTTATCCCCCTTAAGCAGTTTGTAGGTTTATGTTTTAGGTGAAATAACCCTCTGTGTTTATCATGGGATTTTTTTTTATCTGGAGATTGCATCCACTGATAACTTCAGTGATCTGAAATAACAGCAGAACAACACATGCACCTACAGACAGCTCCACCTCTTCAAACCACAGTCTGGTGAAAAGTGTGGTGGTAAACAGAGTCGTGTGTTTTTCTTTCCGTATCAGGTCATTCAAACAAACGTCTAGAAGACAAAGGGAAACGTGCCTCCTACAGAAACTGAGTGAAGACTAAACATGACATAAGGAGGCCAAAGAAAAGAAAGAATTTCTTTACTTTTACTCCTTCAAGGAAGAAAATGCTTTGGAAAAGAACAAACTCTAAATCCCATTTCTCCCAAGCGTGGCTCAACATTGTTCTAATTGAATAGACTGTGGGTGGATGATATTGAGGTTTGCGCTGC
This sequence comes from Ctenopoma kingsleyae, assembly GCA_032353495.1. NCBI lineage: Eukaryota > Metazoa > Chordata > Actinopteri > Anabantiformes > Anabantidae > Ctenopoma > Ctenopoma kingsleyae. The sequence goes on along the minus strand of JAUBNQ010000020.1, from coordinate 973,172 downwards.
TGTTATGATAGTCTTTTACCCGCGGGACGATGAAGATGACACTGACGCTGAAGCACCGTCGTGTCCGCTTCCTGCCTGGTGTCTTTTCAGACGAAGGAAAACAGCCAGACAACCAGTTGAGACAGACCTACGCACGTCTCCTGCTGTCTCTCCCTCTGTCCTGCTGCGTATTGCCAGCTTTTTTTCTACATTTTTATTTCCAAGGCTGTGTTGTTCTCTCACTGCCTGACTGTTTTTCTTTCTTTCTGTGTAGAGTTTAGAGATGTCTAAAAAGCCTTATAGTGAGGAAATATCTCTGCACAAAGACAAATTGACAGATAATAGTCCACAAACAGTGGCCAGCAGACCATGTATTTCTTCTTCATTTATTTTTCTTTTTTTTGCCATCTTGTCCTCAGCTTTGCTCTTATTACTTTTTAATGACACGTAGAACTCATAAAACCCAAATTAGGTACATATTGCAAATATCTTTATGTGGTGTGTGATTTCACACTAATTTCTGTTTTTCTTGTGTGTGTTGGTCCTCATCTTCTTTCCTTTTGCCCTGTACATACAAAAGGTTAAAGACATCTCTGAATCTGGCTTCAGCTACATTTTAATTTGAATTTATTCCTTAATCCTCTATGTTAGATTCAGTTTTACTTTCTTACAAAATATATTTATGGTTTCCATTCCCTTCAGCTTCTTTATAAAGGTAGAAGTAAAACTTTTATTTGATGTAATTTTAAATTAGAATGAACATTTTTTTAAAATTATAGTATAAATAAATAATAAATTATAAAAAATTCTAAACAAACAAATGAGAGTAGTTGATTCTTTACCTTACAAAAACAACCCTGGTATAGGTAACTACATACGGATGTAGATCTGTTCACATGCATTACTTCTTAATTTGTGTTCTCAATTTATTGCCTTTTGTTTATGGTGTCACCACTTTCAAAGTGAGTCTGTCCCACTCAAATAAAGTCATAAAATCACTGTAGCCTATAGGTGAACTGTCTTCTGTGCAACACATCTGAACATCTTTTATAATCCAGTTTTATACACTTTACATGTCTAAACATTACTGAGAGCTTTAAAGTCACAATATTTAACAGCACATCAAGTGTTACTGTTAGCTTAAACTATATGGTATCTTCATCCACATGATGCTGTAGCTGAAATGTGATATCTGACTGTCCACCACAAATTAGAACCATGTCCAGTTTTCTTTAATTCAGACAGATGTGTGGATACAATCCAAAAACACACGGTAATAAGGTTGGTAAATTGATAACGTGCAGAAAGCAGACAGCTGTGTGCAGATCGCTCAGGCTTTCAGGCTGGTGTTAACAATTGTGACATAGACAGAGCCGGTCCTATGCACACACATCCCTGAAGTTTGTTGGTTCACTCTTGATTCAAAAATATTAAAATAAATATTAATTAGTTCAGATGACATTGTACTTTTATACAACATGAGATGAAGATCCATCATGAAAGAATACTGGCAACATGTAAATGAATTTGTGCTCTCAATTTAGTAACCTGTGTGCACAATTTAGTCCCCCCAGGGCTCCGTAACTAAACACATCTTAATTAATTCAATGATGAAACGCTATTAACTTACTTAATTTATGAATACATACATGTATCAGTAAATGTTCACAGACATATAAGTCTTGTGTTTAAATATCTGATCTTGAATTTTGCACTGCAGACTTTACTAAATAACATTTATTAACACTGCAGTCATCATCGTTTTATACTGTCACAGCATTATTAAACAGATTTGTGATTATGTTGAGGTGTTCACAGCTCCTGGTCAAGGTTGGAGTGAGATTGTGTTTAGGTCTTTGGCTATAGTCTTTTCTTGTACTTCATTATGATAACTTTTGGTCTGGCAATTTTCGATAACTCTAACAAGGAATTCTAGACTTATCAAGTTTAAATTGCAATCAGCAATGCTCGTTATTTGTTGATTTGTTTCATTAGCAGTAGCAGTGTCAGCAGTATAGAATCTGTTGCTGCACCCTGTGTTGTTTCCTACAACCATCTTTTAGACAATAGTTATGATGTCATGTCCTGATTCCAGGTAACTCTTTGGCCAGGTGTCTTCCTTTCATGTTGCTGGTGTCACTGAAGTATACTGTATTGAATTAAAAACTGGACTGATTCCAGGGCCACCTCATGCATTGGAGGGCAGTGGTGGTGTCGGGGGATGATGGAAGAGACAGGGCCCAGGAGTCAACAGGCATGCTTCACTGTTATTATATTCCATGAACATGAATCTTGCCCCTACACCACTGCTGCACCTCAGCCCTCCATCCCCTCGCACACGCCATGCAAGTGGATGTTCCACATAATTATTCTCATCCATCACCCGTACAGGCTCTGCAGACCAGGCAGAGCCCAGCCGCCTTCAGACGTCCTCACTGAGCTGCAGGAGCCACATACACCATTATTCCTCTCTCTGTCACATAGACATAATGGCAGTGCTGGAGGAAACCAGCACTTAATGTTGTGTTGCATACATCCGTGTCAGCGTGAGCACCACAACGCTACTTAAATATCACGTCAAACACACCAAACCATCAGTGTCATATGACAGACTGAAATGCCTTAACACATTTGGTACTCCATTTTGGATGTAGTAGTACCTGTACTACTAAAAGGAAGTTTGTGTTACATACCATCCCCCTCAAATGTATTGGAACGGTAAGGCCAATTCATTTGTGTTTGCTGTACTCTGAGCACATGTTCAGCTCAACTCACAATGACTACTTTTCTTATTTATGAGAGCATGAGGATGGTGTGTGGAAAAGTTCAAAATGTAATTTACCGTTACATTCTGAATGATCCTGACTCTGTGTCGGGGACAATTAATAATCATGAATGATAAATGAAGTTACCGCTGTCATGACACACAGGAAGCTCTCACTTTGGAGATGTTCATGTGGATTTACTGAGTGATGGCTACAGGTGTTTAGTAATCTCACAGGAAATATATCCACATACAGCTGGAAGCTACAAACTGAACTTGAAGTTTTGGAAAAACCTAGATTACATAGTGAATGAGGAGACATTATTGCTCAGGTCAATATGCTGACTCTGAGTAATAAATGTGAAAATGTAAAACAAAATGATTGAGACAAAGCTCACCTTGATGAATGCATACACTTCCCAATTGATAACAAGGAAAATGTGCTAAAATCATATTAATAGAGAGCAGATGCTTTTCTTTGCTTTGCTCATCTCTAGAGTGGAAATCATACATAAAGCAGTGACTGATCAGTGTTGTGGCCACACCATGGGTTTGTTTCATTGTTGAGCTCAGGGCCAGGTTCCATTCTGTCACTGCTCTGTCTAAGTCC
>JAUBNQ010000020.1:939851-952340 GCA_032353495.1 Ctenopoma kingsleyae | reverse complement strand
CAGTCCTTCACGGCGTAGTGTGTTACCAACTGTTTTCTTGGTGACTATGGTCCCAGCTGCCTTGAGATCATTGACAAATTCCTCGCAAGTAGTTCTGGGCTGGTTCCACACTGTTCTCATTATCACTGAAACTCCACGAGGTGAGATCTTGCGTGGAGCTCCAGACCGATGGAGATTGGCAGTTATTTTATGTTTCTTCCATTTGCGAATAATGGCACCAACTGTTGTCACCTTCTCACCCAGCTGATTGGCGATGGTCTTGTAGCCCATTCCAGTCTTGTGTAGGTCCACAATCTTGCACCTGACATCCTTGGAAAACTCTTTGGTCTTGGCCATGGTGCAGAGTTTGGAATCTGGATAGATTAATTGGTTCTATGGACAGGTGTCTTTTATACAGGTTTGTTACCTGTCTAACAGACACCTGTCCATAGAAGGCTCCCAATGTCAGCTTATTACCTGTATAAAATACACCTGGAAGCCAGAAATCTTGCTGATAGATAGGGGATCAAATACTTATTTCCTTCATGAAAATGCAAATTAATGTATGACTTTTTTGAAATGCATACTTTTGGATTTTTTTTTATTGTTCTGTCTCTCACTGTTCAAATAAACCTACCATTGAATTTATAGACTGATCACTTCTTTGTTAGTGGGCAAACTTACAAAATCAGCAGGGGTTCAAATATTTTTTCCCTGACTGTATATATATATATATATATAACAATTTCAAATGTTAATGTGCATCTAATATGTGTATCTAGTACAGATGTCAATGCAGCATATTAAGGTGTTTTTATCTTAAAGTGTGTCATATGAATCACATAAATGTATGATAGAAAGAGTGCTGTGTAAAGCTCTGCCTGTGTCTGTTCTTAGCAGCATGGATAGAGGTGTGGAATGGGATTTTCAGCTCATGATTTTATTATAGTTTATCCATAATTTGGAACAACCGGCATTTGACCACACTAAGCATTTCAGATCATGTGAGCATGTTATGGGCCTTTCTCTGTCAGAAAGCATTTCACTTGGGGTGAAATTGCATTGCCCTCGCTCTCATTTTCACCAATCCATGACCAGAAATTCCACAGAAGATTTAGTCACGCAGTGGCCCAACAATATTTACATTACAGCTGGATTTTACTATGTTTGAATTTCATGGGGTGGAACATCACAAGCACAGAGTTGTGGGATTAGTAGTGAAATCTCATACTGTGGGGCCGGCTGATGAACACATTCAATTATAGACTATTATCATCCACTTATCATGTCCAGCTGTCACAATGCCAGTGTGTTTGTCTCTGTCTCTGTCACAGAGGACCAGATCCCTCATGGTTTCCCCACCATAGACATGGGGCCCCAGCTGAAGGTTGTGGAAAGAACACGCACTGCTACCATGCTGTGTGCAGCGAGTGGCAATCCTGACCCAGAGATCTACTGGTTCAAAGACTTTCTACCTGTGGACATCAGCAGCAGCAATGGACGCATAAAACAGCTACGTTCAGGTAAAACACTCATGCTGTACATTAGACCATACACTCGTTTAACAGGTTGAGAGGTATCGATGCACAAGAAAGAAATGACGGATTCTGAAAGTGTAACAGTTGATTTTGCTTTTAATTTTTCAAAAAGTAAATAATTGTTTCATACTTTGACCATGACATCATGAAATTCAGTAATTACCTGAGAAGTGCCCCTGTGGGAATACTGGCATGCCAACAGTGCTTAACATATCACAGACAGTGGTGAATATTAAAGCACAGGCAGTCATGTGAATCAGCTCTGTGAGGAGGTGGCCAGCATCCAGAGGAGCAGAGGGCATCTTTCTCCAGCCCAAGCACCTGGCAGCAGAGTGGGTTCACTTCTGCATAACCAAAAAAATAGAAAGGGTAGCTTCTTGCCAAAAACCACAAGCACCTACACAATGTTGAATGGGTGTAATGGGCCGAACTTTCTTGCCAGCCCTTGGAGCAAGGGTAAGAAGCAGATTTCCCATCACTGAAGGCCTGGGGCCCCTCTTGTGGTAGCTCTCATCTCAACATGGGCAGAGAGGAAAGGTTGAAAGACAGGCTCTAGGATATCATAGGCTTTGACGTCCACTGTGAGGATTTCCCCAAGTCACAGTCAGGGTAAGGACAAACAGCATGGCAATTTGTTTCAATTTGATTCATAGAGCTCTGTTGTCACATGTAGTTTCACAGCAGTGAAGTGCAGATGGCTAACCTTTAATAAAAAATGTATTTTCACTATGCTGTGCCATACAAGACTAGTAACATTTATTATAAGTAAAGTCAGCTCTCCACAATTATTCGGATTGTTTCAGCAGAATGTATAATAAAGAGGAGTAATTAGATTTGCTTATGAATGAGTTGGTAATATTAAGACCCATTAAGAAACACTAATAAGTAATTTTTGACTTTTCTGGAAAAGTGGCAAAAGAACTTTGTCAGTAAGTGAATCCAAAGACTGTCCATTGAGGAGTGATGTGACCCTGACCAACCACTGCACTCACCCAGCAAAGACTGTGATGGTGCCACAGGATCTGATAGTCCAGACGAACTGGGAGAAAAGAGGATTACTTCAACATCCCAAACTTCCAAACCACTTTTTTTGCAGTGTTACACCATAAGGCAAGCCCAAAAAAGTTCAATAATGAAATGATATTTTTAGACACTTCCTGGTAGGTACATGGGCACTTCCTCCTAACACCATGCTTTCAGTTTTCTGTTAAAAGTTTTGTAGTCTACTCCAAGCTTAGAATAGATAACACTGATGACATCACTAGGGTGGATGTGTCCTTTGATAGCCAATCAGATTTCCATGTGATGGGATTTTTTTGACTTCATCAGTTTTGCTCGGACAAAAGCTGGAAACACATCATTAGTTTAATAGTGACACAGTGCAAAGAGGCTATGATGTTCCCAACTAAAATATGAAGACTGCCAACATTTTTTGATAGACACTACAACAGAAAAATTTTCTCAATCCACACATTGTGAAAATATAATAACGTCTTATTATTTTTCACAATGAACCCTGAGATCTGTCATGACGCCCTGTTTTCATTCTGACGTGGCGTGGGATTCATCAGGCTGTCAGACAGCTGAGGGGGGAAGTCATGGCAGGGCTCAGTATTATCCGGCCCTTGGAAAGCTGCTGATGTCCCCATCATTAGACCCCAGGGGCCACACAGCTTTCAGGGCCCCCCTTCTGCTAATCACCACCTACCTGACAGTTTTTTGTGTTCTTGTCCACTCAAGAGCGGTTTGGTTTATTATCCAGATCAATGACATCTGCATAATAACCAACCCTCTCTTTACCGTTTGCTGCATATGGGCTGATACTGTATGCCCAAATGGCCCCTTTACTAATGTCTACTTAAACCAGGGTTATTATCAGACGAAGAAATGCTACAACTGTATAAGGGCTGAATGATTATCAATTTCAAACTTTGGGTTCAGTTCTGGTAAGTTCTTTGGTTTCATGTTCTTGTCACAAGAGACAATTAACTTAAATTGAAAGGTTGGTGACCTACAAATGTCCTCAGTCACACAATTTTTGTTGCTGTAGGTAATTCAAGTTAATTTTATAGTAAAAGAAACATGTGGCTGTTTAATATACTCTTTGCATCCAAGTGTCCTTACACTTGGCTAAAGAAGTTTAGCTCAAGACAACCCATTTGTTATAACTTGTTAAAACTAGACTCTTTTTGGTCTACCACAAAAACAGAGTAATTGATCTAACTTTAGATCATTAGCTACAGAACCATGTTGTCTCAGATTAGTACAGTTGGTTGTAAGAAATATTTCTAAGAAACCACAATTTTTCAAACACATTAAAACTTTAAAAATACTTTAAAACACTTTGCCAACTCATGCAAGTGTTATCAAGCCATTCAGTGGTCATTATCAGTTGTTATCATGCCCATAACTATGAATCAGTAGGGGTATTACTGATCTATCAGTAGGTCAGTAGATTGTTAGCACTGACAAATTGTCGCAATTAGCCAACATCTAGTGCTTTTGGACTGGAGGAACGTTTTCATAGTTCTTATAACTGTTGGAGGAAGTACCCCTTATTTCTGCAATACTGGAACTAAGGACAATAATAGGTCTTAGAATACAGTTTAGATCCTACTTAAAAGGGGAACATTGGGAACTGTGAGTGACATAAATGTGTGTTGATTGGTGAAAAACTAAGCCAAAGCAACACTGGCAATTACCATTTAAAAAAAAGACTTTTTCCATGGATGTGCTCATACAGTTACCCCAGAATGCAGTGCATGTCAACCAAACCCACTGGATAGACTTAAGAACTGAGTACCTAGAACAGTTTGATTCAAACAGTGCCTAATGAGTCAAGAGTTGCAGTTGGTGACATAATTTAGTCCATATACCGTAGGTACAACTCTGGGGTGGATGAATGGGACACAAAACACAGAAACTAAAGACACCAGTTTGTGTCCCATTTGAAACTGTTGATCAGTGTTGTAACCTTATGTTAACCCAAACCACAAATGATAAATGGTAAATGGTCTGCACATACACAGCATTATCTTACTGGTACTCAAAGTGCTTTTGCACTGTTTCTCATTTACCCATTCACACACACAAGCACGCACTGGGGGCAACTTGGGGCTCAGTGTCTTGCCCAAGGACAACTCAGTCAGACAACTAATTTTTGCATCTAAACCTGAGCACATCACTGCACCACATTTGTAGATGTAACAAAGACATTAAAGTCAGTACATGATATTACACAGTGCGTCTCCTGGCAGGCAGATCAGGGACCTGTGGTACCAGCCCTTATCTATGCTGCTGATAACAAAAGGGAGCGGCTATTGAATGGCGAGATAACACTGGTAGTGGGTTATCAACAAATGAATCAACACTGAACCAGTGTAACCAATTTAACAGTATAGTACTCACTTCCCACTTGCCATTAGTGAAATTATCAAAATAGCTCTTGGTCTTTCAACTTCAGGAGTGAGACAAGTAGCACCTAGGCATAACAGACAGCTGGTCAACAGTATTGTCAAAATTGTATTATTGTTTAATAATTGTTAAATCTTTCATCTTAAAATCACTGAAACCTTTCTTTCTTTCTTTCTTTCTTTCTTTCTTTCTTTCTATTATTTGTTTTCTAAATCCCATAGGCCTCAATCAGTCTATTGGCACACTTGTCTCAAACCTGCAGTTTATTATTACTAATTTATGTTAGATTTATAGAAAATATTAGAATGAGAATTGCAGTTGCAATATTGGCTGTAATTGGATATGTTTCTCAAATCATTTGGTCCTAAATAGAGCACAGGGAAATTGCAATAGATTGAATGACCCAAATAATATGACAACTGTTGTAAAAATACATCTGTAGTACGCTAATTTTGGAAGATAATGTTACAGCAACATCACAGTGTATTCCAAAACACCCATGCATGTTTCTTTGGATTGCATCAGAGGTAGAGAAGGCAGATTATGTTCTTATTTGCGTTGTTATGGCAGGATGCAGGAGGAAAAAAAAAAAAAAAGCCTTTGGGTTAGAATCAAAAGGCCTGTTGTCTATAAATGAGGGGTCAAGTGCTTGATAGGCAGGTGCCATCAGGGAAAAAAGCAGGTGTGGGGAATAAGAGCTTTATGATCACAACAGGATGCCTGCTCTGTGGCGCAAATAGCTAGGTGTAGAACACAAATAAGCACCATAGGAAAGTAAATAAGCAGATGCACAAATGACAGATTTGTAGCTGGGGAATGATACGCTATTGAAACTTTGTATATTCAAGTTTGGAAAATAACATACATTTTTAGTAAAGAAAATGTTTTTTTCACATTGCTCATTTATGAAATTGGTTTTGGTTGAAAATAATAATTATGCACTTTTCTCTCTCCTCTAAGCTAACACTTTGAAGTAAGATGTAAAAATATTTACAGTCATGTTCCAAAGTGAGTACCCTCTCTTTTTTCTGCGTTTTTTGGTATAAAAACAATAAAAATAATCGGATCGTAGTGGGTTTAATATTTGGCAAATACAACCTCAGACGAACATTGTTTTTTACTGTGCCATTATTTGACTAATAAGTTGAAGTAATCATTTTCTTTCTCACATTGTTGTAGAGGATTTTTGGCCCATTCTTCTTTACAATATTGTTTCAGTTCATTGAAGTTTCAATTGGGTTGACGTCTTAATTCTTTTATTTTTCAGCCATTCTAATGTAGATTGACTGATCTGCTTCAGATCATTGTCCTGTTGCATGACTCCGTTTTGACCAACTTTTAGCTGTGGGACAGATGGCCTAACATTTGCCTTTAGAATACTGGTATAGAGAGGAGTTCATGATTGAGCCAATGACTGTAAGGTACCCAGGTCCTTTGGCTCCAAAACTAGCCCAAATCATCACCCTTCCACCTCTGTGCTAGACATTGAAATATTGTAATATATATTGCAAATTATTGTTTGGTTTTCACAGAACATGGCGCTGGGTATTAAGGCCAAACAACTCCACTATGGTCTCATCTGTCCATCGGACATTGTTCCAGAAGTCTTGTGGTTTGCAAACCTCAGTCGTGCTTTCTTTCTTCTTGGGGCTGATTCTTCTTGCTTACTTTTTAGACAGAAGAGCTTTTATCCTGGCAACCATTACAACTTGTTCAGCCTTCTTTTAATTGTGCTGTCATGGACTTTAACATTTCACATGCTCAGTGAGGCCTGTAGGGTCTGAGATGTAGCTCTTGGGTTTTCTTGTTTTTCTCTGAACATTGCACAGTCTGAACTTGGGGTGAATGTGCTGGGATGTCCACTCCTAAGAAGTCTGGCAACTGTCTTGAAGGCCTTCCACTGGTGAATAATCTTTCTATATGCATTCACTGTAGAACACTGAACTCCAAATAGTTTGGTAATGATTTTATAAGCCTTTCCAGATTAATGGGTATCAATTGCATTGTTTATGTCTTTCTCCATTGGCATTGTGTTAACACACACCTGAATACTCTAGACCAGCAAACTGTCAAGAGCTCTGCTTTTGTAGAGGTCTGAAAACCTTCTGATGATCAACTAATCAAAGGCTGATGATTAGCAGCACCGAGCTGCAGTTTACCCTCTTAAATCCTATGAAAGCAGTAAGTAAGTAAGTTTTTTCACTTTTATAAAATAAACAACGACGCAGTGAAAACAGTTATATATGTTCTTGTTCATCTGAGGTTGTATTTGCCTAAAGACACACTCTGATCAAAAAAGTTTTTAATTTTTTACACAAAAAACAGAGAATGAATGGAGAGGGTTCTAGAACATGACTTTATATGTAGGGTGAGAATAGCAGTTGCTTTTTTCTGCTGTTTTTCCTCTTCTTTCCCCCTGACATTCTTCTCTTTCTCTTGCTTTGTCTTCTCTTTATACTAATGGTTATCTCTAATCTTATTTGCATTCAAATTACCTCACCAGGTGGTACACCGATCAGAGGTAAGAATGCTGGGTGCAATAAAACATGTAGTTATGCCCCTCTCCTCGTCACTGTCCTCCATTTCCTCTGTCTTCCTCCTTCTGTCACCTCAGCGTGTCCCCATTTCCAGCCCTCTCTCCTTTATGCTTGCTCCGACACTTTCTCTGCCTTCAGCCAGTAACCTTTCAGAGCTGTGTATACAAGAACAAGAGGCAGATACACACTTACTAGTGAGAATATTTTCAAATGTAATGATGCATTTGAAAATGATTTCGTTAAGGAATCTGGTAAATAGGTAATATTTTAAGTTGTGTTCACAGTTAAATTTTTTCGCTGTCAATTATTGATAATGATATAATTACTTTATTGATCCCCTTGGGGAAATTGTTGTTGTGTTTAATAAATCCAACTCAGCCACCCAACTCAGGAAAGTGTTTTCTGGGTCAGCTCTACATTATGGTCTACCATACACATACACTATGAGTGTAGGCCTACAGACACTACAGGCCTGTGAAAAAACCTTCAGGAATCTGTGTAAATGCAGCCCTGAGAACACAGTCTGACAACTCACAGTGTTATCGCCATGACACATCAAGTCGACATCAAAGAACTAGAAGCAACTTAGAGTTATTCCTAGTGTCACTAGGAAATAATTCTCTAAGTCAGCATGTGGCAGTAGTCTGTATGTGTCATTTAAAAAGGGAAAGCAGAAGAAGACCTAGGACTACAGATATACAAAAAAAAGCAGTTTCATGCCACTCTCACTCACCACTGGTGATTTATAGCTACTTCAAATCTGGAAAATGTCTGTTAAGGAGTTGTCCATTTTGCTTCTCATGTACTGATTTGTTAAGCTGAACAGTCAATAAGAGTGGTTTCTCTTACAGTTTGCCTGACACTGGTCAATGGCCGACAGTAGTTGTGTCATGGGCTTCTTCCATGGTTTTAAAAAGACAAACTACTGCTGCATTAAGTCATACTGTACCCTTTTTACATGGAATCAAGCCTCACAAGGTAGTGAGTTAGCTTAGTCATTTACTGGATGGTCTCCATGACCTGCACAAATTCCCTCTAAAATCACATTTTCACTGTCTTGTTGTTGATACACAAGATACACAACATGATCAAATTATATGTTGACTCAGATCCACATTTCCAGGTTTGTTCCGCTTTCAGCTTCCAGTCCAATCAAACCGAACCAAACAGATGAAATGCATCAAACAGGTTAGGTGTGAACACAGCTATATCTCTACATGGCAGTGAGCCATTTAATCAGTGTGAGTCTGTTTGCATTTGTGATACTTGCCACTTAATTAGCATTCAGAAAAATACATGTGGTCACAGTGTAAAGGTTTATCCTGTGTCTGACAGTGTCCTTAAAAGATGCAAAGGAAACAAAGACACACACAATTTCCCCAAGGGGATCAATAAAGTTTGTAATTATTGAAGGTTAAATGTCTGATGGGCAGAGGAAGTAGCTTCTAACATTTTGTTTAGGGCTTCATAGTCTTCACAGTTCTTCATCAGAAACAAGTCACACCTTCTATGGCAGCACTGATTGGCCTTTTTCATGCTGAGAGGTCAGAGCAAACATCCATCAGCAGAGAATGAAGCATTTTCTCTGAAAGGCCCTCTGCCATCTTGCTAACCTGCAATGAGAGCAATCAACACAAAATGGAAAAGTGGAAACACAGAAATAGAGAAAGAGAGTCATCTGCCGCTGCACATACTCCTCTTGACACTTCAGCAACAGAGTGAGGCTTGGCCCACAGTTTCCTGGACGACTGACACCCAATGGAAGAGCTTTGAGAAAAGATATCTTCCTCAATATCATTTCCATATGATGCTTTGTGGTATGTAGGAGAACAGCTTACCTACATACTGTGTGTGAGTCTGTGTGTGTTTGTGTGTGAAAGAGAGAGAGCTTTTAAGGACATACAGTTAATCTCTGGCAGAATGTCTTTGCTGGCTGCATCCCATAGGAAGGTTGCTCCTCCTCCATCTCTGGGGCTCGCTGTCTGCACTAGATCCACCAGGGATGTGACTACGCACACATTATTTCAACTGCTGTTTTTTTTTTCTAGTAACCCTTAACATTGTTGTACAAACCCATTCCATGATGCATTTCAGGATTGTATTCTGCAATATGTTAATATGAACATTTTATTTTTTATTTCATACTGTCACAAACTGCATGAAATGTCACATTCACAGCCAATATTTTACATTTCATAACCACTCACAGTACATTCATGTCTTCTATCTCAAGCCTAATCTCTCTACTGGTCACTGAATATTAAATGTATAAATGCGATGGAAGTTTTACAAATTAATTTGGGATGAATGGATGTAAATCGTGGTTTCAGGTAAGTTACATGTTCTTCATCCAAAATTAAACCTCCCAACCACAAGTCTTGTGAACTTCAGAAGTATTTTGTGATCTTAGAGAAATGAGTGGAAGTTAAGGCAGTGAGAGAGAGGACTCTCCACTGTAAGTGAAAGGGTATATCAGGGTACTTATATCTTACATTACATCAACCTTTAATTAGATTTATTAAGTATTATGTAGTATAGACAAGTATTATCTAGATTTTTTTGTCCATGACGTCCTTGTTACATTAAAAAAGCTTCTAAAACATTCAGATACTTTGATGAAAGCTACTGTGGAAAAGGTCTGCACCACCAGGTGTGTGCAGCACTAGCTTACTCTACCATCATGTATGGCTGTGTGTTCTTTCAATATGTGCTGTGCAGACGTGAACTGTGACATTTTGGCCTCTATCCTCAGGAGCACTTCAGATTGAGAACAGCGAGGAGTCAGACCAGGGCAAGTACGAGTGCGTGGCAGTCAACAGTGCCGGGACTCGCTACTCAGCTCCGGCTAACCTTTATGTTAGAGGTAAGATCCCTCTCGACCCCGACCAACCCCTCCCTGCTGCCATTCAGGTCACCACCTCCGGCAGTAACGTCCTCTCTCGTCACCTACTCTGCAGTGATACTCTACCTCCTGACTGCTAATAGGGAAACTGGCTCCCTGGATTCAGCTCCAGAGAAAGTTAAACCTGTTGGTGCCTGCCCAGTCATTTCCTGCTCTCTCTAACTCCCTGTGTGTCTCGTCTTTGTCTCCTGGGTGGTAATTTATGTATTTTGCTCCACTGCCCTGTTGTTAGTTGCCTTGACCTGCCTAACCTCACGACGACGAAGGGGATGTTTTGACTCATCAGGGGTGAAAGAGAGGTTGGCTGCGGTTCTGCCTCTTTGTTTTGGAGAGGTGGAGGCTTACATGTGGAGTCTTGCAACAAAGAGAAGCTGACACCTTTGCTGTTATATGTCTTATGTTGGAGCAGACAGGCAGAAGACCTGCAACAAAAGCCAGCAGGGTGAAAGCAAGCCTCCGGGCTTCTCATAAGTAGGCCTTGTCAACAAACAACTCAATTAGCCTCAAATAGTCTCAGGTTCTCAAAGGCAATTTTCAAAGCACGGGGCTGATTTATTACTGTTTTAGTCTCTCGTCTGAATGACGTTTCCAATGACAATGCTCTTTGATACAGTTTTTCTTTCACAAAATAATGTCAAACCACACTAAATACAGTTACTGCTGCTTTATTACAACTGTTACCAACTGCTACCACTTCGACCCAGTATCACAAATCTCATTAGTTTCTAGCTCATACTACAAAGTATTTATATATGCATATACACGTATAATAATGCTGTTAGATCAAATCTTTCATCCATGAAGGAAACAATATGAAGCTTACAGAGTTACTCAGACTTGTTTCTTCAGAAGTTCCAACCCGAAGTCAGTGTAAGACTGTAACAGGCTGAAAAACAAGAACCTGTGGGAAACACTCATCTCATTTGAATTTACAATAAACGTGAAGTGGAAAGAGATATCTCTTTCCTTCTGGCAAAGCAGCCTGTGTGTGTTGGACGTACATATGTGCAAGCAGATGTACATATTTATTTTCTCCCAACAACAGATGTATTCGTTTCCCATAACAGATTACAGAACACTGCTACTCCAAATAAAAAAAATTGCCTTTGAGAGCTACAAAAAATTCATGAATGTCTCAAAGCACAATATGAAGATATGAAGATGTAGATTTGAAAATATTTATATTTTGTTTGAACTGCAGTTGTCACATTTATACAAGAAAATTAATAAATAAAAAATCAGTGTCATCCACTGAACCACACAGAGCCGTAGCCAACACAGATTATAAAATGCAACATTTGTTATTTCTGCTTCTCCTTTCAAGCTCTGTTTCTTTAACCTTTAACCTCTCCAGGTGCAGGTATAGCAGCTTAGATTTCCATTTTCATCTTACTGTGTGAATTCTGATCAAACAGCACATACATGCCATATGTTGTCAGTGTGTGTGTGTTATTTGTTATCTATATTTCTCTGCATTTCTTCTTAGTACTGTATGTCTGAGTCAACATTCAATCCCTCTTCACTCGTGTGTCACTCATATACACAGACTGTATATGTTTCTGTTCATCTCTCAGATGCTTATCCTGCTATCTACACATGAAGGCAGCTGGTTGTCATTGTTTAATGTGTTTGGCTTTGTTTGTACCCCTTATGTTGGACATGGCAGAGCATACGTTTAGTTTTGCTTTGTTGTATGTGAGGACGTGTGAGGATGTGTTTGTGACTGTCCTTGGAACAGGATGATAGTCCCTTGGTCCACTTAGCTCTTAAAAGATAAGAATAAAGATTAGAATGTGCACACTTTAGAAACTTGGCTCAAACCAGGTTCTGCAACATTTCAGTGTGTATTAGTATTTTTATATAGTACATAACAATTGAGAATGAAAATGACAAAAACTAAGTAGTAAGTGACTAAAAACCTGTGTTTTGCCATAGGTCAGAGAGGAAATGTGGTCTGTGGAAAAGGGAATTTCACTTTATTTTACTTTATTCTTTATAGTCCATGTTTATCACTAACAGGACATAGTGATGTACCTGAAATCATGTTAGATCAGCTGCATGAAGACATGTATAAGTCACTGATGTGTCTGACAGTGCTCAGCTTTTTTATGATTTATTT
>JAUBNQ010000020.1:895188-910965 GCA_032353495.1 Ctenopoma kingsleyae | reverse complement strand
AAGAAATAAAAAGTGTAGGAATAGTTTAATGATATGTACTGATATACACTACCAGTCAAAAGTTTGGACACACATAGTTTTTCATGAAGAGATAAACTTCTTCCACTGTGTTACCATTAAAAAAAAAAAAAGAAGTCATTTCTATGTGTGTCCAAACTTTTGACTGGTAATGTATGTACTTGTGACTTGTCACCTGCTGAAACTATAGAAAACAGAATGTGGTTGGAGTTGTGTTCCCTAAAAAATGTAATTGTACTGTAGTTGCGGTGTATTGGTATAGGAGACGATGCTCAATGGATGGACTACCAGTGACTCCAAAGTTGTTCTCGCCATCATTGGCACTCACTCATCCTACAGATCCTTCTGCTCCCTAAGACAAACACTAAAGTAAAATTTCACATCTGAAAATTCAGTTTGTGTGAAAATGAGGAACTCATCAAGAATTCCTTTTCCCAGTTGCTCAAACTATCATGCCTCCATGTGATGCTCATGGTCAGTGCAGCCCAAATGTATAGTCACAATATGAAGTACCTACCTTAATTGACAGTGCCATGTAAAGAAAACTGAACTGTAAAAAGCTGTTAGCAATGATAGAAAAATATAAACTCAGAATAATGTATAGTATGAACTCTTTAAAGAAACAACATTGTCCTTTAATGCAGAATGAGCTGCTGTTGATGTTTCTGTCTGGTGATGGTGAAGTGAGTTGAAGTGAGTGTAAATCAGGGGTAGCCAATCATGATCCTTGAGGGCAACTGGGCAGCTTGTTCCCTGTTCCTGCACTACTCACTGTTGATTACTTAGATCAGGTGTGTTCAACTACTCAGAAGCCGTAAGTGTGGGGATGGTTGGAAAACAAGCAGGACAGTGGCCCTTGAGGACCAGGATTGAGGAGCAATGCTGTAAATGGAGAATCTCTGTAATGAGGCACTGAATGTCCAAACGTTTCTAATTTTTCCTCACGAAGTCAATAATCTGACTTCAAAGATATATGTGCTGGGATTGTGTTACACAGTTCTTTTGTTCTTCTTCCACACTACACACACTGTGGCTTTGCATTTTGCTGTTAACTAGAAGTTTATTGACATTTTTCCTCTGCAGCTTGAAGCTTGATTGTTGAAGCTTGCTGATACTTTGTGAGGTTAAACTGTTCTAATTAGTCTCTAGTGTGAGTGGTAGCATGAAGTTACTGAGCTTCTCTTTGCCTGCTGTGCTGCATGATGTTTGAACCGCTTCAGCAACTTTCTCTCCATGTCGGTTGATGCCGAATATTTTAACCTTTAACGTCTTAAATTCCATTAATATTTGCACAACCTTACACCCTCATTTTTACTGACGGAAATTTGTTTATTGACACCTCCCTCTAAAGCTGACCAAGCGTTCTACAGGAATCTTTATGAGCTTATTTCGATATTCTATAAAGTAGAAAGTGAGAGCTATGAACCCTGCACCCAGAATCCTCTTGGGGCTCCATGTGACAAGTTTTGACGTGTATAGCCTGCATAAATAACTCACAACCTTGGCATCACCTTGTAACTTCCCCAGGCCTATAACTGTCTCATCAGGTCAGGAGAATAAACTCTGATGTCACTTATCAGATTGGGACAGAGAAACCACCACACTGTACACTGTGGCTCTTTTGCAAAAATATGAGTGAAACCTGAAGATCAGGGGGTTTTGTGGTTATACAGGTTCTCTGTTGCCCAACACCCTCACTCATTTTAAATGTCGATATAACTGATAATCCAGCATAGTTTACACAGATTTATTCAGAGGACTGAATTGGTCAGGAAGCTGAGGTTCATTGAAGAATAGATTTTGGTATATTTATGTTCCACTTTTTTATGGAACATAGCAACCATTGCAATCAGATTAAGTTTTCTTTTAACATAATGTTGACAGTAAAAATAAGTTCAATCAAATGTTTCCAGAAAACGTATTTTTAACACCAAACCAAGGCAGGACAACGTCCTGTTTGTGTGACTGCTACATTATCCAAATGTTGTATAGTTTGGTCTAGCTGTGGTTCAGCACTTAAACAGATAAAAACATAAAAACAGTGACTTCACACGCGTGTTTATTAACCTTTAAATAAAACCACAATCTTTCTCTAACCTTAACTCTACAGTTTCATTGTACAGGAATCTTCATAAAGATGTTTCAGACGCATTTTTCAGCACAGTTACACTTCACCTGAAGTTTCACATTCTTTATCCTCTCTCATTGCTTACACTTCAACTGCTTTCACCCAGTCAGCTACAGAGTTGGTTTGAGTGACACAGGTAACCTTTTCGGGTCCAAACTGCTAATAATATTCTGTCAGAATTTCTTTATAACTTTTACATTTTGTTATTTTCTTGCCAGGATCAGAACTTTATCTTTTGTAGCATGGTATTAAAACAGCATATATAAAACTAGTGTTTTTTAAGTTGTCTCATTAAACTCAGAATTTCCTGATCCATTGTCCAGGACCAGAGTGAATGAGATTAGCTGTGTTCTTAATTGGTATTGACTGGTCCTTTTTGACCATCAATGAGAAATCACTGGATCAAAAGCACTGCCAGCAAAACCAGCAAACCACGAGAAGGCAGGAAGAATACAGTAAACAGCAGAAAGCTCTTTTATGCTGACAGTGTGCAGAAGTGAACACTATGAGGAAAAACTAGCAATGTGATATTTCTGTCTGTGCACCACACCTCTGTTTTTCCTTCATGCTGCGATGAAAAGCGAAGCTGTTCAATCCCATCCAAAACTTCCTGCCACTGAAATGTCTTTCTCTGGGTGTTTTTCTAGAATACACTCACACACTATACAAAATATTAAAGAAAAGCTGTGATTCAAGTCATTTGTCCTATAATGCAGAACTATTCAGTTCCCACACTACTATACTGACACATACTCAATAGAAGCATGCTTGCTAAAGTGTGAGTGAATGAGAGGTGTAACCAAAAGGTAAACACACATACAAAATGATGATTCCACTTTCTCTCGGTGCTTCTTCTAAGTGTAGTTGTGTGTTGTGCTGCAGTGCCTGGAGCTCCTCCCAGGAAGGTGGAGGCAGACGCTCTCAACTCAACAGCCGTCAGGGTGACATGGAGGCCCCCTCTGTCTGTGAAACAGCATGGCCAGATCAGAGGCTACCAACTGGTCTACTCCAGGCTGGAGAACGGGGAGCCTCACGGCCAGCCAGTCATTGTGGACATTTCCCTGCCTGAAACCCAGGTACTGACACCGTTGAGTCCAATGAAATGTTAAGCAGGTGATTTGTGTTTATTTAACTTGTTTGGCTGCCATATCTGCCCTCTGATTGCTGGAGGGTTTGCGGTCTGTACATTCCAACAGAATCAGAAATGCAAAAATGATTTATTTAATCCATTCTGTGATGAGTCAGATATTCATTCAACCAGTAGCATCATCACTATTTCCTGTGGTTGCTTCACAGTGGAGTTATACCACTGCCTTCTCCTTTAAACTTATCCAAGAAATATTAGAGACAGCGAGAGCAGTAGCTCTACTAGTGCTGAAAAGCATGTAATTACAGTCCTATTGTGACAGTGTACTGGTAAATACTGATAAATAAGACAACATATTGCAGAGTGAGCTATCATTGTACAGTCCCCGAATGATTACACTGGAATTTTGTAATTGTGTACAACCACTGCTGTTACACAGTAACTATTGTTAATCTGTTGATGTTCACTTTTAGTAGGTAATGGCAGTGCTCAGCTCCTTTCAGACATGTACCCATTTACATGTAATGAACATGAGGCATCACTTTAGCTGACAGAACCAGCAGTGGTGAGCAGGCAGTGACTAACATGACACACTGCTGTAATATGGTGGAATCATGACAGCACAGGGTTCTGGCAGGCCTGGGCTCAAATCCCAGAATTTACAAAGCATTATGTTTGGGGTGGCTGGGGTTCAGGAAGTTGAGCGGCTCATCTTTTGGCAAGAACCTTAACTTAAAGTTGCTCATGACAAGACCTGTACCCTCACTGCCACCACTTTAACCACACTTCTGAAACAAAACTTTCACTGAAGTGGAAGAATCAGATTAAATTGGAGCAGCTATATCAGAAAGCACAAAATTAAAAATAAGAAAAAATGTGAATTTAAATTAAATCCAAAAGATATAACATAAAAGGGAAATGAGTACATTAAATATTAAAAACATTAACCTTAGAAATGAACTTCACTATATCTCCATAAAACAATGAGTTTTAATGCACATCAAAATAAACCAGATTAGAAGGCTTTTTAGATGCTGAATATGCTTCCAAAAGCGTCCTTCCATGGGAACACATGCCTTACGAGCCTAATATGTGCAAATGATTTCTTATCTTTCCCTGAAATAGTAAAAGGATGAAACAGATTAAAATAACTGCGTGGTCTGCTGTCTCCTGATGAAAATGCATTTGTGATTAGATCCAAATGCAGTGGCATTTATATAATGAGAATGCACATACAATGCCTTTTTTTATTCCATCAAAATAATTGTGTTTCATGTTTTGTGTAGTTTTATTTTTATTCCAGCCTACAGTGATGGAAAACAGCCACAGATATGAACATGTGAATAATAGAAAAACCTAGATAATCCTGTTTAGGAATGCAAGAGCAAGTGTGTGCACGTGTGCTTGTGTTGGAGATAGTTTAACACTTGATATGCTATGAAAGAAGTTCACATCCAGCTCCACAGATCTGTTTCTGTGGGTCTTCAAACGCCTGAAATATAAGAAAATACACACAGTCACACACACCTACATTTAAAGAGACTTTACTGATGAAAATATCTGCCTTTATGACAGGAGACCATGGCTTATTAATGTGAATGGGCACTCAACACTGAAGGAATAGCTTGTCATTTTTAAATTGAGCTGGTACAAGTTGTTTAGAGGTAATGAAAATTAGATGTAGAGGTATGTAGCAAGTCAGTCAGAGAACAGACCAAAACGAGTCACTGCACATAAGCAAAGACGTCTTAACGCTCTCAGACACTGAGGTTTCACTCCCCCCTAATTGTCTTAGATAAACGTTGTGCTTATATACACTCAGAAAATTCACATGAGCCTGAGTCTTAGAAATGTGATCAATTCTATTTACAGTGCAGAATGAAAGGACACATGCAGATGTGATGTGAGAGAGGCTATATCTGGCTCTAGAAGTAAAAGTCCTGTTCTCTCCGTGTACTGATATGTGACTCACAGTGTGAACTCCTCTACAGTTTGTATCAGTCATAAACTCTCGCAGCTGAATCATCGATACAAAATGTTAACAACTGCGTCACAGAATATGAGAAAAAAAAAACATGCAGAAGTGACCAAGTCAATCATGTTTACTGCTAATGAAACGAGGAAGCTTAAGATTCTAGCGTTAGAAAACAGTTGTACAATCTAATCCTTAAATCAGTTAAATGTAGCAACCACGTGTAAGTGTCACGGGGATTTCATCTACTTATATGACTACTTATATATATCCACCCCATCGTTGGAAGTATTGCCTTGATTATATCAGACTAGAATCAGTTTAGAATAATTACATTTGCCTTACTTGCCTCAGACACGCCTCATGTCTGATGTTTAAGGTAATTAAACAAAAATGTTAAGCATATACTAAATGTCTTCATTCATCTCGGAAGTTACACAGTCACAAAGTAAGTTAATAAGAATATAATGAAAAGAAAATGAGTGCAGTAGGTATTATATGATATTCTTACTGTGAGATTTCTTTTGACCAACATAGGCCTTGTCATAGGGTCAAGTCGGTAAAATGTAGAAATTCAAATCAAAGAAAAACAGTTCTTTAGTTTATTTCAGTTTATTTTCAAAGTAACATTAAAAGGAGAGAAAGAGCAGTGGGTCCAGCAAGCAGCAGACCATTACACACCTAAAAGATCAGAGGCAGTGGATGATCAGCTGCAGTGAATCCACTAAAAAGAAAAACATTCATGCAACTTATGTGACAAGCTTTCAAAGACTTTAACACTGCACTTCATCTCAAATTCCAGGTTGTGAGCATCAGTTCCTTGATTGGACTGAGAATGTCATATTGATGATGGACAAGCATAAATTGACTTGAAGTAAAATGAATTTATTTAAGGTTTGTTTACTGAGGTAAAGATCAGCATTCCAGTTTCTGAGAAAACAAACATGAAACACACACTTACTCAGTCATATAAAAGTTTAGAAGAGTAGAAATCATGAAAGCTTTCTTTCCCATCTCAGTCATTATGTTAGGCTCACGCAGCAGATATTAGATTGTGATTGGAAGATGATCTCAGTGAGATCAAACTGCCAACATGAGGGAGGTTTAACTACTATGGCTTTTTAAATAAAGATGCAGTACATCAGTGACTCACACATTGCAGAGAGAGCGCCAGACATCTCTGGAGAACGGTTTACAGTGGTCAGTCAGTGGTTTTAGGTAAGTAACAAATCTTAAGGCACTGTGATAAACAGTCCAACACTAAGACATGTTTCTGATGCCCTCATATATGACAAGTCTAATAACTGGTAAGAAAGTGAGAAGACTTAAGTCTAAGGTAAAACCTTAGGGTTTTCATGATTCTAAACAGAAACACATTCATCAAGCCATATTCTGAGACTGAGATTCTTTCCTTGAGTTTTCACAATGTCAACAACATCTTGAGGATGTTTTTTGTTTTAAATGGAAGAATAACATTGACAAGCTTGAGTTACTTGAACTGGGATTGTAAAAGCCTACACACTGCCTGAAGTCCCTGTATGTGTGGAGGCACAGTTACTGTATAAACAATATCATCAACATAACAATGAGCATCACTTCCATTCCAGCCCATTCTCATTCCTAGGCTGTCAGACAGTGCAGCTATGTCCAGTCCTTTGGTGTGTCATAACAAT
Organism: Ctenopoma kingsleyae; assembly: GCA_032353495.1. NCBI lineage: Eukaryota > Metazoa > Chordata > Actinopteri > Anabantiformes > Anabantidae > Ctenopoma > Ctenopoma kingsleyae. Next base: position 904,087 of record JAUBNQ010000020.1, on the reverse strand, counting down.
GCTAAAGACACCACTGTGTGCTATTATGAGATGAAGGAGGATGTAGGTCAATGACAATAACAACCCAGGCGCATCAATATCTGATGCCTACAGCAATGATGTGCTATATTAAGCCAAAAGTCTGCATGAGAGCAGGACTGGGTGGTTGGACAGGTCAACAAGGAGCCATGACTTTCCAGTGAGGCATTTTATGTTGTAACATAGTCCTTATTTTATGTTTTCAGTTTATTTATTTTATCTTTTCACTTAAACTATCCCAGATTTGTTTGTGCCTTAATTGAACCAAACTGTGATGTTTTAACATCTGTAATCAAGATTTTCTGACACCAAAAATTATTCCCATAGCATCAAATAGTTTCATTCCCAGGGCATTTGTCAGTATTTGACACTGTGGGAAGCATCATCTGTGGGATGAGAATGTGTTGCCCATTAACATTAACACATAAACAATTTATATAAATAGAAAATTAGAGGGAGCTGAGCACAGAACCTTGAGGGACACTATTTGCAACAGTCAGACAGTTTGAACTGAACCTATCGGATTTCACACATTGATTCCTACCTGACACATTTCAAAGCCAACCTTCATTTACCTTTTGTTCTTTTTTTTATAGTAAAAAAACAAAAAAAGCAATGTTGACATTTAGGAGGTTCGCAGTATATGTCCAGTGAGTGTAGTAAAGCAGAAGTGGGAGAGTGTTTAAAAGTTCTCAGTGTGACGGTGCTCAGCTCCTTTTCTCTCAGGTTGTTTTGTTCTCCAGGAGGAGAGTCTCACCTGATTTCCTTTGTAAGCAGCATTCCTGTCTTATCTGTGCAAGGCACAAGGCCTGATAAAGGCCCCACATCTCACAATACATCGACAACTTCCAACACACACATGCAGACCTCGTCACACACTTCACTGCTGAGGGGACTTTTGTTTAAGGAACTGTCTTCAAGCCTCATCTGTGATAAGTTTAGTCTCTCCCCCTGGCGTCAGTGATGGTGATGAGAGTCAACACACAGTTTGTGAAGTGACGCTATAGAAGGTGTGTGTGCATCACACACACACCATACACTCCAGGGGCATAACTTGCTGACCTATCCTCTTGCCTGGCTAGATTTGGACAATGTGAACCGATTTTCTTGTCTTTTGTCTTTCTTTATCTGTGGACTGTCCTCTCCTGTGCATTCTTATATATTAGAATAGATAATGTGGTGCCTTTTGCTCTTACGCTGATCAAATTTAGAATGTTCTCTTTGCATTTAAAATATCTTACTAGAAACATATATACAGTAAAGACTTTGTTTAACTGTGCAGCCGACATGCAGTTCCAAAAGACTATACTGGCCCTTAAACAGTGAGGAGAAGATGCAGAAAGTTTCTGGGTTAGACCGTGTGATGTGTTTTTTTTTCTCTATGATGAATGGATTCAGTCTCTAATGTGCTGATGAGTCATTTCAGAAGGAGGCTGAGATCTCTGTGCCAGCAGAGCCAGCTATACCCCAGTTCTTGCGTCCAGCCATATTTACAGCCCATGTGTTCTTGTTAGGTCGATGGACACCAGCTTCCAGCTCTGTCAGCAAGTTTGTGGAACCCATCACCAGATCTGCAACTGCAGTCACTAAAGCAAAGGTCGACAAACTATATTTTCAAAAGTCTGGGCTGAGCTGGGCTGTGAGCGCTATGGTTTGTATTGTCTCCAGTCAAGCTGCCTGAAAATCCTTCAGTCGTTCCATTTGTTAGTCTTGGTTTGCCAACAATCTGTACAGATTACTGCCTTTTTGTCACAAAAAAGACCTTGATGACAAAATAAATTCTGTCATGCCAAATTATGGAGCTTACAGGCAGGGAGCAAAGCTTTAATTGGCTCTCATTCCTCTCTTAGTTTTCTGATTCTGCCCCTTCAGTCCCTATTGCTTTTCCACTGGCAGGCTTGCGGGTTGTAAGATCTCAGTGAGGCGTATTTTTGGACGGCTGAAGAACGCTTGAAGGAGCCTCTTATCCCTCTTAGCACTGATGGCTATGAAGCGTGAGCATCGCCTGATCTGATAAGATATGGCAACCTCTCTGTGGCTCGTCTCTGTTTGTTGTAGCCCAGAAAAACAAACCCAGCCCAGGGCAGAGAACTGAGGGAGGTGCCAAAGACAATGTCTTCATTGTCTGTCTTTTTTGGTAGTAGCACAAGCATAGTATTTCACACCAGCCTTACTGCACTATCAACATGTAAATCAGAAATGTCACCATTTTAATAGATGGTCAGACATTCAGTCAAATGAGGACATTTGATGAGGTTAAAACGTTGTTAATATAAAGAGTTCATTTTCTTTAAATTGTTGCTATTTATGTCATGTATTATGTTCATCATCACAAATCATACATAAAATAAGGCTGTAAGTGATGTTTGATTCATGAATCAGGTCGGTAGATCACTAATTAATTTTATAAAGATACATGCATGGAGAGATTGAGGGGGTGGGAAGTGGATGAGATGAGTGGCTGAAATACTCTGAAACACACCGAGCCAGAAAAGCCGAGTAAGTGCTGCAATTGGAAGTTACAAGATTAAGCAGCAGGCAAAACGATAGGAAAGCTTTGAATAGCAGGACATACTTTCCCACCTCTCTTAGTGTGAGAGGATTTTTTTCTGCAGTTAATGATACAGACAGTCTGAGATCTGCAGAGCAGACTGCGCACAATTCACAGTGCTGAGCCAGAAAGCATCTTTCCTGCTCCCCACCCCCAGTATGACAGTATGTCAGGAAATGCAGGTGTCCCTCTGACATAGTGACATAGCAGAATACGTCTGTAGTGAAATTATTAATGCAGTAATAATTCATTTCAAGCACAGTCTTAATGCACAAACCAGATAAATCAGTCAGCTAACACAAGGGGGCTAAACACTGCAACACCTCCATCACTCCTACTTCCTTATGCTCACATTTTGCCATTTGACTTATTCCTATGTTATTAGTGCTGATAACCTAGATAATATAATAGGCCTACTGAACAAGAAGTAGGTATAGGCCTTGAGACTTACAGTGTACTGTTTTACTGCATAGTGTAGCATAGCTGATCTGATGTGTACGTTTAAAATACTCACACCAACGTCACAAGTTGTTTTCACTGTAGCCATTAATCATCATCATCCGTACTCTCTGCTGGCTGTCATAAGTGCAAGAAGACAGTGAGATAATGATACAAGGTTAGATGAAAATTGAATGATCTGGACCTGGAAATTATATTAAAGAGAATATAACTCTCAATTAATAGTCTATATTTCCAGAGGTACAGAGTAGTTGAGTCCTTTGAGTTTGGGTTACATGGAAATGGCACCATGAAAGTGACAGTTGACACCAAACCTGGCAGACATATCTTCTACATGTAATATTGTGACACAGACCAGAGACTCAGCTCATTATGCCACAAGTCAAAGGAAATGTCAGTGTCTGCAATTTTCTTTCACTCGTCATCATGAAAATGTTGACAGCCATCACTGCAGGGAAGACTGCCTCCCTCAGTGTATTTCATTTTCTCACCAGTATGTGAAACAACACACCCCCACCAGCCCCAGCCCCAGCCCCAGTCCCCGTTTTTTTTACTGCAAAAGTTGTGTTACAATGCAGCCTGTCTGAACATAACTTGCGGCAATCCTCTGTCTGATTATAAGAAGAAAGAGACTATGACTGTGGGGACCAGAGTCAGTACCTTCAAGTGACACTTTTGTGTTGGAGCAGGTTTTATTCTGAACAATGTTAGCATTTTAAGAACTTCAATCAAAGTGTATTTAGAGAAACAAAAGAAAGTGCAATGAGATCATTTAAATACCTAAGATGTTTAAAGAGCTGACAACAAAATACCATCAATTGTGTACCTTATTTGCTCTGCTTGAGCATTTTGTTTCTCCATTATACAGTATTTCATCCATAGTTAACCACAGCAGGAAACTGTTTTATTTTTAATTGAAAGTCAAACCATGTCTCTGTTTCACAACATGAAATAAAGCAGACAAGAGCTTTGTATTATTTTGACTTCTCTCTGTCTTCTTTAGTTACTAGTTGAGAGAGTGACTGTCCCAGACAGCTGCTGTGAACACTCTTCATATTCATTTAAAGCCTTGGTGCACTCCAGAATAGACATAGATTCAGACATATGGGCATCTGTGCCACTACTACAGCAGGGAGAGCAGGATGTCCACAAATCAAAAGTTCAGCAGTCTAATTCTTCTTACTGTTACCGTGTCAAAGTGTGGATGAGTGTGGTGCAGTAGGTAGGACAGGGCTGGTGGTTCGCTTCCTGGTTCCCCCCGGCTTCCCGGCTACATGTAGAAGTGTCCCTGGAACCCTGAAACCTTGACACTTCAAAGAGGCTACCTGTCCACAACAGTTTGCCCAAGGGGGTTAATAACGTATCAGTTATCATTATGATAATGTGTTGGTTGGCTTGGCTGACAATTGCACAGTGATACTAAAGTTGAATCTTATAAGAAAGAATCCACAAGTCCTCCAACCCAAATGACCAAATACTGTGCATTTGGTTGTATGCCTCTACCCTCTCAAATGACCCATAGCAGCATTTCATGAATTATTGTCCCTACCAGTGCACTGGAATCTTCTAATTATGATTGCACTGTTAAGGTTTATGGAATGGTTAGGTTTTGGTTAGGTTCATGGTTTGGGTTCAGACAAGTCGTTAGGGTTGTGGAAGGTGGTGGTGTGGAGGTCATGGGTCAAAGAAGCAACATTGTCTTGAAACAGGTTTGGTCGATACATCCATCCACCCTCCTTTTCCTCCTGTGCTACCATCATAATTGATATGGTCACCTAACAGTAACTAGGTCTTGAAATGAGCTTGTAGCACAAACAACATATAGGGTCTCTTTTAAGGGGAGGACAGTCTCTAAAGAATAAACTGAAGAATTGAAGCTACCTGTAGCCTTTCTGCTTTATATAATGCATAATTGTATTTGGAGCATGACTTTGGCTGCACTTTGGCCAGAGAATGGAGGTGATTTTCACCTTACCGGTAACAGCTTACATTGTTTATGATAACAGCTTTGGTTTATTTCTTCTTCTCTATAAGCTGAGGAAGCAAAGCCCTTTGTCTTTTATTTCTGTCTAGTCAGCAAAGTTTTAGACCAGAATACAAATGCTCTGTGTTACTGAATCATTGCTGTTAAAGCAGTTGCTCATGTGTTGGGAGTAAAATGAATTTACTAATGTGCTATGACCGCCATCAATGAAGCAGCACTTTATTAACAAAAAGAGTTCTTTAAAGTTAGTGGTACTTATTATTTATGCTAATCACAATGCATGAACCTCCAAACCTAAACGGTTTCACATGGTGTCAGACATTGATTATCCATACAAACCTTTTTATAATGGATCATTTTATCTTGTTTCATGCTGATATTAAAATGTTAAAGGTTAACTGGAAATATATTCCATGTGTCACAGATCCCGTACAGGCGGATGAAATGAATGATGTTTAACTTTCAAGAACTTGACATTTCAGTTATTCTGCTGATAGTTTGAGATGAAGGTTACAGCTGATAAAGTGTCCTGATACTTACCACTGTGCTCTGGGGATTCATAATAGGCATATTCTTTATTCCCATTCCTCACAATGCTAATTAGCTATACAGTTTTCGCTATAGTTAATAGAGCATGACTTCCCATGGTGCGGATTCAGCAAAATGTCAAAAAAAGAAAAACACAGTGTTGGGTTTGCAGTGTGAAGTGGAAATAATTAAAAGAAAAGCACAGAGGTTAAAAAATCCAAGCAGTGTTATACTCTTGGTACACCAACTCTGAAATTCATTTATGTGGTAATGTTGAAAACAAACAACTTCTGCAAGAGATGGTACTAAAGACATGTCATTCAATAGTGTTTTTGTGTAGGCTAATACAAAATAAGTATGTACGTCATTGTATCCAGCTACACACACTGTAATTGACATTTATTTACCAATCCCAGGCACACTATTCTGCTGCCACAAATACTTACTAGAGAGAGACCAAATGAGGCTGCTGCTGAAAACAGTCCGACACAACTGCACGATTATCTCCAAGAAAAACACACACAAAAACACTAAAACAAAAAACTGAATTAGCAAATCCTAAGAAATGGAATTTTGCATTAACTAATAAATAGAAATATAACATTAAAAAATAAATCCTGTCTCAAATAAATATATTAATATTAAAAACATATATTGACTCATATGCATTTTAAGAAGAGAAAGAATGAAACTGGCAGTGACTTTTACCTAATCATATGCACAGGCATTATAACCCTGATTAAGAAACGTCTTTCAAGTTGTTTTGAGAAATTGGAATGGAAATAGATGGCGGTCTGGAAACCATTGTACAGTTTATTAACTAGTGTATAATATACAGTATTGTAGTTTTTATGCTATTTTTCTTTAATGTTACAGTTGGGTATTTTGTAAGATGTTATGAGTGTTTCTGCCACATGTAGAGTGCTACTTTCCAATTTAAGTCATTGCACTTGATGTTTTTTATGCAACTGGTGGGGACACTAGCCTAAAAATGTCTTCATGTCATGGAGACACAGACACTCAGAACTTAAAATGTGTCCTAAAAACAAAGGGGTTTTTCATCAAGTTAACAATAGCTTAACATTATAGTGATGAATCACAATTATGTGGCTGATGAAAAAAGTTAGAAAAAGAAAAATAAGTTGATGCTGCAGGTGATTCAACTGTTTGGGCTCCAGACCCTGTGGATGTGCTGAGTGAAGGCATGGGAGCACCTGGCAGGCTCACACTAGCTTCCTTATTGCCTTTGTCTTTGGAATTCTTCTGTGCCCAGTCAGCCAGCAGGGAGCCCTCATCAGCATGGACCAGACTTGTCTCACCAGATGCCATAGGATGAAAAGCCCTCATTATATCTGTACCCACACATACCCTCACATATCACCCTTGTTAAAAGAAGCCCCATCCTGGAAGCACTGACTCTGCTTGAGCCGGCAGACTTTGGAGTTGTCCCACACGTTGTACAATGTACTGAGATAAAAATTTCTTACTCCTCTCCCTCATCTGTGCTTTTCATCAGTTGACTGATGAGGACACCACAGACTACGTGAGCAGCCACAATGTTTGGACACAGGTTATAAGAAGCGTGCTTTCTCTCTGTGTGTGAGTGAGTACTAACGCTGTTATTTTTTCAGCAACCGTCCTCTCCTTCCACCACAATAAAATGTGATTTCTGCATCAACTATCCAAACACATTTTATTTGTAGCTACACATACACTCATTGTGACTCCATTCCCTGTGCTGTACTCTTCAAGAACAAGGGGGTTAACTTCTGGCCTGATGACTGGCACCTGGCATGTGGAAGACACGGAATACAGCCCCTCAGAAAAAGTAGCTGGTGACCTCTGCCCTATGGCATCCCAAAGCCCAGTGTAGTAGCTATTGTTGAGTTCTCCAGTATTGGATACAACACAGTAGATAAAAATAAAGACAAGTAAACTTAAAAGAATCAAATTCGTCAGTCTTCCACAGCAGAACTTGTCACTTTTATTCCTCATATTATTCCCCCAAGACTTCATATCAGTAACTCCAAACCACACGAGAAATAAGAAATAAGAAATAAGAAATAAGAAAGGCTCCTTTAAATTCCCTAAATAACTCACTGTCTTTGTTTTACTCATCTCCCTGAGTGCATGGCTTGTTACAAGAGTGGATTTTGTGGGGATCAAAAGCCGTTTACCATAAACTGTATGGTACACACAACTACCCCACCATGTAAGTCACTGAACTGCAGAGTGATGACTTGGTATGAGATTAGTTTTAGGTTAGGTTATGTACGGGTTAGTGTTAGACAGTGACGGGCCGTCAGAGCCAGCAAAGTCTTCTCTGTTCAGATGGCTGTGATGTTCATATCTGGTCAAATGTGTTGGCTTGAATTGGCTCCTGACTTATGTTATTTATACTTATAATAATTCTGTTTGCTTGTATTTATGTATCTGCAATAAATGTATTGTAACTCTCATAGGGGTTGAGTGTTGTGTTAAGTCACTTTTTCCAATTGATAAAAGTTACTGTCGCTGTAAATATGGAGTAGTTAAGTCAAATGACAATAGCCTGTAGTCCTACTGTCATGCTGAGGTTATACTAAGGCCATTTCATTTTCGGAGGTTTTTGAGGACGATCTGCTATAGGCAGATTTATGCATGTGCCATTTTCTTTCCATGAGTCAGTGTCACATGAATAAAAAGTGAAAACTTCTAGCAGGGATGAGTACTAGACACAGTATTGTCTGATATAAAACTGCCAGACACCAGCAGCGTGAAACGACTTTGTTTGGGAGTTTGTATCTAGTGTGAGCATGATAAGTATCTTTATTCCTGCTCTCTGATTTATTTGCATGCTTCAGCATAACATCCCACACTTAAGGTCAGTGCTAACTTATGGTGCAAGTCGCTGAGAGGGAGGCAAATCAGGGTTCCCACATGTCCTGAAGAAGCTGGACATTTTTAGGGGAATTGTCAAATCCTGGGAAATCCTGGACACTGAGGAAATAGATAATAACCTGAAAGATGCCATGTTATCCTGAAAAAGAACTGTCAGATCAGGTTACAAGGTACGAGGTTACCAGACCAGACAGATGAAAAGAGGTTAAAATGGTGCAGTTAGTGTAAAATACTGTATGTCATTAGTGTTTGGACATGATGGTTGCTTTGGTCAGAACACAACCCTCCCACCCCCAGTCTGATGTCCTGTCCAACCTCACCAGCCCCTGTTGCTGACTTCAGGTTCTGACAACAATGAAGCAATACGACATTGTTTTTCATAGATATACAGTTGAGGCCAAGATTATTAGCCCCCCTTATGAAATCACACAAAATCATGAATATTTCCATGGAAATGATCATAACAAAAACTGTTGATA
>JAUBNQ010000020.1:881381-892253 GCA_032353495.1 Ctenopoma kingsleyae | reverse complement strand
ACAAAATCTCACAAAGTTTGATTAAAATATTTTATTGCTGTGCTGAATTGTAACAAGAAAACTGAAAAATGGCAAAGCACAGGAGGGCTAATAATTTTGGCCTCAACTGTAATTACTGCAGACTGATTGGCTCCTGTAAACCAGTCTTCTGCCTCACAGGACAGATGTCTCCTGTCTTAATGTAAAATGTTTCATCTGTCCAGTCATTGAGAATTCATCCCTGCAGACTCCTGTCTGCTCTGTAAATAACAGATGAAAGCCCAATTAGTTTTTTCTTCTTTTTCCAAATGAAAGCCAGGTACACCGCCAGATGTTAAAAATGAGGCTGTTAGTGGACTTTTGTAGTTTCACTTAAGTCTCGTGTCTGTTCACCTGTTTTGCCCTGCAGAAAAGACAGGAAGGAGGGATGTGTCTTAACTATTTCGGCTCCAGCTGAATTCTGATTTAGCCATGCCTGCTTTTAAATTAGAAGCTAGTGAATCTTTGAAACATGATTTTATTGATATAAAATTACCAGCCATGAAATAATACTTAGAACTACTTATTTCCTGAACCCGTGTCTGTGTAGGCAAGGAAGTGCTTATTTGCACTGTCAGAAAGCCCTGGGCTGTCAACTGAGGCGCCAGTTTGATGCTGGAAACACAACCTGCTGGGTGTTCTCGGCTGGAACTATCATCCACTCACACACACTCACACCTCCGCCACCATCCTGCTGCCATTTTTCTCTCATCACACGCTACTTCACTTTGCAACTCTTCTCCACTCATCATTCACCGAGCAGCACTAGAAATGAATCCTCTGCTATCTGAGAGAAGTGGGCCTTTTCCCTGCAGCTAGCAGACTCTATATGTTCCTGTAGCAACAAGACCTTTTAAACAACAGAGGAGCATGTATGAACATGTGCCCCATGCTGTGTGTGGGCAGACAGACAGACAGAGATGTTCCTAAAGTTTGATATGTGCCTGATATCGCTTGTTATTGCTCTTTTGCCTTGCCTGTTGAGAGAAAATGTTGTCATTATGTGTCTGATAAGTGGTGAGGAGCACAAAACTTTCAATTTGTTATACACTGCAGCAAGTCCACATTTTTCTTGAAGTGAAGTTATTATTGTCACATCCCTGCTGTGCTGAAGTCAGTCTATCTTTGTAGTGATAGAGTGATGAGGTCCAACAGACCTATTTGGAACATAAAGGCAAAGAGTAAAAATAGCTATAATAGTCTATTAGCTATTAATCTTTTACACTTTTCAGACCTGCTTCCTGCTACACCTATATCCTGTTGTACTCACCATCAGATGCTCTGTACTAAGGGTTGGTTTCAACCTTTTGGATGCTCTCACCCCCCCTCTTTCATCATCAGATACAGTGATTTAGAGTGCATAAATGACTGGCTTGTTTACGTCTTAATCAGAAATGCAGAAGTAAGAAAATAAGACTCAAGTTGTAATTGACCAAAATATTTGGAGACACTAATTACATTATTTTATACATAGTAATTAGCTTCTAAAAGGGACATCTGTTTTATTCTTAGTTCTCAGTGCTGATATGTAACCAAAGCAATGTGCTTGTTTCTCTTTATGGTTCCTTTGAACTTATATAATGCACTAAATAACAGTCCATTTAAGAAGTGACCTTCTCTTGATCCCATACAGCAACCCTGAACTTCATCGAGCATTTCATCTAAATGCACTCCAGGTTTAGATTCGTGACCCTCACTTGACTTTTTCCTCAAAAGAGCAGTTTAAATGTCTAGGGAGTTTTAGAAATGTGAAGCTGATGCATGCTGTGTGTGCTTGATTTGTCTAATGTGCCTGAGTGCAGTGGTACAGTAAACTGGATAACAGCACACCAATACAACCTGAATGCTGTTTCCCATTTCTCCCTTTCTCTTTCCCTCCCTCACTATTTCTTATTCTCTGGGTATGTCTGCCATGCAGGAGGCCATTATAACAGGCCTGCTGCCAGAGACAACCTACTCGGTGACCGTGGCTGCGTACACCACCAAAGGCGATGGAGCTCGCAGCAAGGCCAAGTTGGTCACCACCACAGGAGCAGGTGTGTGCTGTGTGTGCAGCTTTGTGTGTTGCATCTCATACATGCTAAAAGAAGGAATGAGACATCCGGCAAAGTGAAAAAGTTCAATTCATAAAAAATAAAATACAGCATTTGAATTTAACACCCTAAGGGCTTTTACTGCAACTGTCTTGCTGTGATAGGAACTCTAGTAAAGTTACCAAACTTTAGATGGAAATTGCTGTATAACAATTAGAATATTCTGATGTAAAACAGCTTTGACAGTATTTTTTGTTAGTGTATGTCAAAAAAACTAACATAAAATTATAGTATTTGTGTAACTGTTTTCTGGAGTGCTACTGCTGTGATCAAGGTTTAGTTGGGGTTAGTCACAAAACCACTTACTTGAGGTAAGGGAAATGTTTCCATCATGCTTTTGTCCTTTGACCTGTTTTTAACAATATCTCAGATCTCAGCAGTTACATTCAGGTAAAACAATGCAGGTAGCCAATATCATAACTTGTATCATAGACTGCAGCATATAAATGTCATTGTGTTGGGAATTTTTTAGCGTTTCATGAATTTGGTAATGTATGAGTTAAAAAGTTTAAAAGTTGAAGAATGTTTTCTGTCTTCCAGTGCCTGGCAAGCCCACTATGATGATCAGTACCACCATAGGGAACACCGCCCTGATCCAATGGCAGCCCCCTAAGGAGATGGTTGGGGAGCATGTGGGATACCAGCTGCAATACAAGAGAGCAGAGGAAGAAGCTTTCACCACTAAAGACTTCAGAAAGACAGATGATCATTTCACAGTCACCGGCCTCCACAAGGGAGCAAGTTACATCTTCAAACTGTGTGCCAAAAACCGAGCAGGCAACGGAGAGGAATACATGAAGGAGATCAGCACCCCAGAAGACATTCCTAGCAGCTACCCCCAGAATCTGAGCGTGGTAGGCTTGACTGCCTCATCCACTAAGCTCGCATGGGACCCCCCACCTCTGGCCGAGAGGAACGGGAGGATTGTCAAGTACGTGGTGGTGTATCGAGACATCAACAGCCAGCATAACAACACCAATAGTACCACAGAAACACAGATGACCATCCAAGGTTTGCAACCTGACACAACATATGACATCAGAGTCCAGGCTTTCACCAGTAAAGGGGGAGGACCTATCAGCCCCAGCATCCAGAGTAGGACCATGTCCACTTCCATGCCAGGTGAGAACCACAAACTGTGAACGGCTGTTACATTGTGCTTGTAGGCAGCTTACTGCAGCTTCATCTATTTTATTATTTAGAGTTTTATCATCCTTAAAATATGTAAGTGCAGATGTTAGCATTACACAGGCATAGCACTATACAGTGAGTTGTAGAAAACAAATGCATAAATATTTTGACTTGGAATCAGAGTTTGCATTATGCCAGGTGATTTTATTGTTAAGCTTATTGTAGACTGTGAGATATAGCTTTCCAGTACTTTTTGTAAAGCCACAGAACACTAATAACTATCAGATTCTGACTGATCCTGCCATCATGTTAAGGATTTAAATCATTTAATGAAGTTGCTGTGCCATCCATGAGCAAAATTATGCACAGCCTCTCTCTCAGATGAGAGACTGTAGATAAAACATTTCTGCTGCTGTGTGATGAATAAAAGTGTTTAATCAAATGCACAGAAAAGAAGAAACATTCTACAAGTTTTGATGGAAACTCATCAAACAGAACATACAAGCGTTGATGTTTATGAACACTCATGAACGATATTATTAGTAAAGCTTCCTCCATCACATTAGAAATTGTATTTTGATGATCCTATCAATCTGCAGTAAATTAAAGAACAGTGTAGCAAATGGAAATTTGCAAATTGGTGTCCAATGAGTACAAGCACTAGCACCCGTATAATAACTAGGTTTGCACTACCACTGCAGGAAAAGGAAAGTTCTTAGTATTTGTTGTACAAACCATAAAAATCTAAACATGATCCAGTAGCTGACTACATTTTAATTGGTATTTTGGTGACTTTACCAACATCGCTCATTTCCTTTACTATTTACTATGCCACTGCCTGGGCGAGCCCCATCTGGGCGTCTTATATCCATTGCGGAACAGACAGACACTTGCTTCCTCACAAAAAGTTTAGCCAGCCAGCTATGTGATACTCTTCATCAGAGGCAAGGAGGAGCCTTTGTACTTCTCTCTCTGTCTCAAATAAGTGTAACATTATGAATGTGTTCCCGGAGAGGCTCTCTGAAAATGTCCATTGTCCTTTCTCTGTCACTACCAGATTTTCACTCCACGTTCCACCTGTTCAGAACAGCTACAATACCTACTTTTTCACATAACTGCTTCCCTAAGCTTTTCAGTGGAAGACTTGACTGTTTCTTGTACAATAAATAGCATGCTCCCTAATAGACCTATAATCTCTCTGGAAATATCCAATTCAAACATTACATCCTATTTTGGGCATTTGCTGCTAATAACAGCTCCCATGGGTTTTGTAGTTTTAGCCAACTGGTGGTTTGTTTTCCCTCCCCACCGGGCTTGGGACCAACACTAAGGAGGAACCAGAACATGAACTGCCAACCCTGGGGTTCTTAGACAGCTAACAATTGCTAACTGCCCTACCTACTCCACCACCATCCCGTCTATCAACCAAGAAAAAATCAAATAGAATATATAAATCAAGCCCCATTTGAATTTCAAGGAATCACAATCTTCAAAATCAGTCCTCAAAAACTATTTTGTCATTTATCACCCATCATCCCTTGTTTTTTGTAGACATTAGTCCATGCCACTCCATGGCATTCCTAATTTTTCCCATCTTATTACTGTCTCTTTAAGTCTTGCATTTTTTCAACAAAACAGTATAGTGCCGTACAACTAATTAATTCCAAATGTTGCTAAACCAAACCAAGTCAGAGTGTGAAAGTTTCTGAAGCACTCATTGAAGTGAAAGGAACTATAGTGTTGGTGATAATTGATCATTTTCAATGGCCTCTTTTCATTTGATTCATTATTGGTAGTAAAACATTGGGTAGTAAAGTTATCGGCATTTGTCTGATTATCACAGAAAACAATAAAACCCACTATTGAGATAATGCTTATTCCAAATAATAAGACCAGACGCTCTCATTTTGTTGAATATTATTGCAGAGTGTAGGTTTTTTTTACATTGATTTGCTCTTGTCCACCAGCTCACCAACTTCAAATCATCTCAGTCATATGTACAAATACATTAACCATCTAATAATCATCCAGACCTTCCCTCAGTGTTCACCAAGAACTTCGGTGTGAAGGCAGTGATGAAAACCTCTGTCCTGCTGACCTGGGAGGTGCCAGAAACCTACAAATCTCAAGTACCTCTCAAGGTAAGTCCCACCCATGATTCCACTCAGACTAAAACAGATCTGTTCAGTTACATTGAATTTAACTGCAGTACCAAGTAGTCAGTGTTCTTTTAATTCAACTTTCAATTTAACTTTGAATTCAATTAAATTTTATTTGTATAGCGCCAAATCACAACATAAATCATCTCAAGGCACTTTAAAAAAACCCAACAATCCCACTTGAGCAAGCACTAGGCAAAAGTGGAGAGGAAAAACTCCCTTTAACGGAAGAAACCTCTAGCAGAACCAGGCTCAGGATGGCGGCCATCTGCCTCGACCTGGTTGGGGTGAGTGGACAGAGGAGAGAGAAAAGAAGAAGGATACCTGCAGAAAGATACAGAGAGAGAGGACGAAGCACAACTAGGGGAGAGAGAAGAAACAAAGTTGGCATAAGAGTGGACAGAGAGAAGGAGGAGAGGAGCTGAATGTATTGTGGGAGGTCCCAAAGCAAACTAAATCTATAGCAGCATAACTAAGAGATGGTTCAGAGTCACCTGAACCATCATGGACTAGTTTTTCAGCATCATTTTTCGACAGGATGTTTCTAATTTTAGAAATATTCCTAAGGTGGAAGAAGGAAGTTCTAGATATTTCTTTTATGTAGGAAGTAAATGATATATCTTGGTCAAAGATGACTCCAAGATTCCTCACCGTATTACTTGAGACCAGAGCTATGTCATCTAGGGTAGCAATATGATTAGATAAGGTGTCTCTGAGATTTTTGGGCCCAAATATAATAACCTCTGTCTTATCTGAATTAAGGAGTAGAAAGCCTTTATCTCTTTTAAACATGCTTGAAGTTTGACTAATTGATTGGTTTTATCTGGTTTCATAGATAAATATACAGTTGGGTATCATCTGCGTAGCAATGGAAAATTTATTGAGTGTGTCCTTATAATATTGCCTAAGGGAGATATGTATAAAATGAAGAGAATCGGTCCAAGCACAGAGCCCTGCGGAATTCCATAACTAACTTTTGTGTGCATGGAGGACTCATCATTAACGTGAACAAATTGGGATCCATCTGATAAGATTTAAACCAGCTTAGTGCTGCTCCTTTAATCCCAATGACATGTTCCAGTCTGTGTAAAAAAATCGTATTATTTATAGTGTCGAATGCAGCACTAAGATCTAACAACACAAGTGTAGAGAGAAGTCCGTTGTCTGAAGCTAAGAGAAGATCATTGGTAACTTTAACAAGTGCTGTTTCTGTACTATGATTCACTCTAAATCCTGACTGAAAATCTTCATTTAGATTGTTCCTGTACAGGTGGTCACAAAGTTGCTTCGACACTACTTTTTCAAGAATTTAGATTAGAGGTAAAGGGCAGATTGGATATCGGTCTATAGTTGGCTAAAACCCCTGGATCCAGAGTAGGTTTCCTGAGTAGAGGTTTCACCACAGCTACCTTAAAAGCCAGCAGTACATAGCGTGTTAGAAGGGATAGATTGATCTGTTCTAATATGGACATGCTGATCAAAGGAATTAATTATTGAAATTAACTCTGTATGATCTACAGGAAAGAAGCAGTCTAAGTAAGACTGAGGTCTTACAAACAAATGTAAAGCTGTTGGACAAGTGCGTCTGTCCATGACAACCATCCACAGGTTGTAGTTTCATGGTAGGGTAGGTTTAATAATTTAACGTTCTGCACAAACGCTTGGTAAAGCGCATTGTTTTTCATTGTATTTTATTGAAAAATGTGTTGCACTTAAACAGATTTTTTTAACTCCTGCATTACCAATGGCAGTTCTATTCTGCAGTTTATTATACAAGTTATGACACTGGCTACCTGGCTACCTGCATGGCAATATTGTTAAAATTAGATAAGCTAAACCTTGGTAAGAGTAGTGAAAGAACAGAAAACAAGAACATGTTTTCCATTGCTTGTTTCATAGTGAGGATGTTAACGGGATAAATTTAATTGTGACGTATGAACTGTGTAAGGTATACAGAGATGGTAGCATTAACATAGTACTAAAATAGGAAAAGACATTCATTACATTTAAACCTGATATTTTGAGATACATAACCACTTTATGAAACTTTTTGCTCTATTGCCCTCTGTAACAGAACAGCTGCCCCATAAATCATCAACAAAAATCAATTTGCACCATATTAAATTCTGCCTGTATCTGCACTTTATGACTGGCCATTTGTTAAGAGGCCTATCTGTGTTGTCATTCAGCCTGTGGTACTGTGTAGCTCTGATGATTGCAGTAGAAGTGTAAAAACAAATGTTTATGACCATGGATCAGCATGTGCTGGTACAGAGTCCCAAACCAAAACCTGTTCTCACTGTACCCAGCTACCTGTGCTCCAGCTGGACAGACAGGAGAGAAGTGCTGGCCAGGTGGATCATTTATTGTTTTAGTTCAATATAAATTCACAATATGTCAGCTTGTGTACTGATCGAAAATCAAGATACTAAATTGTAATCAGTGACTTTTGGAAGTGATAGTTGATGGGTTTTCCCCCTGTTTGAGTCTGTGGCTGATCCAAGTAATGAGAGGGTTCAGTTTTAATTTTTCACCTTCAATTATGTTTTTTGCGAATTACATGTTTTCTTCATATCATCAGTAGCTGTTAATCTGTAACATATTGTATGTTGTCCTTGACAATGGACAGGATTGTGGACAGAATATTCTATCCTATCACTATTTTGAACTTGAAGGTTTGAGGGTACAATTCAAGAAAGACAGGAGGGATCATGTACGTTTATAATACACATTCCCAAGACATCACTATTTCAGTATCTAACTGTATTATTACCTGTATATTTCTAAGTTAATTTAGACAAATAAGTATATAAAACTATTATTTTCTTAGTTCCATAGACATTCCCACCATAGACAACTAGCATAGTAAATTGCATTTGATCACACTGTCTTAGCAAGAAACTTCATCTTGGCTTCAGATCCTATACAACCAGCAGAGTGTGGAGGTTCCAGGCAACCTGAAGAGGAAGCTAATCACACAACTCCAGCCAGATACTGATTATTCCTTTGTGCTGATGAGTCGGGGGAACAGTGCTGGAGGTCTCCAACAGCAAGTTTCCATCCGAACAGCTCCAGACCTGCTGAAGATGAAACCAGCTCGATATCAACAAGATGTGGAGGACGGTGGTCAAGTGACTCTCAGCCTGCCCAGGGTGCCTGCTGGAGCCCCTGTAAGGTCTGTATCTTCTGTATGAAGGGAAACCATTGCTGAAGAAAACCATGTTTGAGTCGTGATTTCGGAAATATCTTCATTCCTCTGCATCATTTTGTTTTCATAGTCATAGGTGTAGTAATTAAAGGTGACTTTGTATGAATGTATCTGCAGTTATTTGAAGCCCTGTGAAAACTGAAAATAATATTAGGACATTTCAAGTAGGGTGATTTTAAAAAGACAAATTTGAGGGTTTTTTGGTGTACTGTATTATCTTAAGCTCATTTGAACTTCAGGACAGCATTTTACAATACCATCATGACATTACAGGATGTTCCTCCATTTTCACACAAAAGTCACATTTTGCACTAATAGGAGTTAATAAAATAGACAAACGCAAGCAGCTATTTACATGGAAAGCGTGTGCTGCTACATTCTGCCATGCTATTCCCGTCAGTATATACAGTACATGAGCAGTTTGAAGACCTCGGAAAGCCTTACCACCAGCAGCACTGTTACACCAAGTGTAATGGAGACACACAATTACAAGTCTGGTTTATTTACTACTTGTCCTCTTCCTGCCAGTTCACAACCAGCCAATTATCCACTGCAGAAGAGAGTTCATTTAGGTCAGAAGAATTTTAAGAGCAAACAAAACATTCAGCACACCAACCCAACAACGCCATCCCATAACCACACTGCCATATTAACAATATAACCCCATTGCCCCTCCCCAGCTCTCCTGACAAAAAGCAATTTATTTAAGAGTTGAGCTTTAAAACCACAATTAATCAGGGAGGAGAATCCCAGTGCAAAGCCTGCAATTCAGGAGAAGGTTATTTTTTATTACCCAGCTTGGTCAAGAAGAAGGCACCGTGAATTGCCTGTACTTAATTGTGTTTCAAGTGTTTGTTTCTACAAAGAAATTGTCCACAACTAACCAGTAATAAGTGAAGTGGGGCTGATGTTAAGGGGAAAAACAAACAATTACAATTTCTATATGAATGTCTCGCACAGAGCTTTTCATTAGCACCAGAGTGGAATTTATGCTGTGGGCATTTATGAGAGAGGAAAAGTAAATGTAAAAAGTTAGTAAGTGTATAAGATGCTTAAAACTGCAGGGAGGTCTTCCATGGCATTAGTAACTACAGGCAGGAAACAAAGAGGTGGCACTTCATGTAATGATTCTTTTGGCACAGAATTTATTCCATGTATTATGGAATTTAGTTTATTATCAAAGTGAAAGTACTTCATTAGCAATAGACAACTGAAACCAAACCTAGTTTGAAATGTACAGTATACATGTGAGGAGTATGTGATGTGTTTTTGCATTTGATGCAGGTGGTACTACATAGTTGTTGTCCCTGTCACTCCGGCTTCCCTGAAGATATGGGAGAACCCTGAAGACATGGATATACACGAGGTGAGCAGACTTGAACTTGTATTAGCCAACATATTAGCCATGTAAATCCCTTTTCACACAGAAATTCCAGTGTATTGGTGGAGTCAGCCCTTTCTTTAAGGTACCTTTGCCCATTTACACTGAACATGAAAGACGCTCCAGTGTATAACATGCACGTCATAGTATAACGCTTTCAAAACAATAGTGGTGGATGAACTGTGATGTGCATATCCTAGTTTTGCATATTTAAGACATGATATGATCATTTGAAACATCGAGTATAGCATGTCCATAAAGGATTATGGTCACAGATTCAGTTTCCTGCAGGTGAAACACTATTCACACCAAACCCTGCAGCTCTGTGACTTGCAGCTCTGCACATGTCCTTCATGTGACATTAACAATACTTTATTAAACCCCTTGGGAAACTGTTAGGTAGCCTTTTTTGCCAAGGGTTCAGAGTTCAGGGTCTTGTCCAGGGATACTTAGACATGTGGCCAGGAATCGGTGGGAACCTGAAGTCGAATCATCACCTTTGGGGTCCGTTGAAGACTTCACTACCAACTGAGCAGCCCCTAAATATGGATGTTGTTAGGTCTATGTTGTTCTAAAATGTTCCCAAGCCCCCCTAAAATTATAGATAATTATAATATTTTATAATTATATTTGCATACATATATACAGTATGTCACAAAAGTGAGTACACCCCTCACATTTTTGTAAATATTTTATTAAATCTTTTCATGGGACAACACTGACGATATGACACTTTGACACAACGTAAAGTAGTCAGTCTACAGCTTGTATAACTTGTATAAATTAGCTGTTCCCTCAAAATAATTCAAAACACAGCCATTAATGTCTAAACCACTGGCAACAAAAGTGAGTACACCCCTGTGAAAAATGTCCACATTGTGC
>JAUBNQ010000020.1:831557-857433 GCA_032353495.1 Ctenopoma kingsleyae | reverse complement strand
GCTGGCCCACTCCTCAGACCCTGTAGAGATGAGGAGACTCAACTATCAGACACAAGGCATGGACACACACACACACATACACACACATACACACACACACATAAATGCACTGTCCCTAGGGCCTACAGTATTAGCTGATGTTTATTCATGCAGACCTACACATACAATTATGCCTGCAAGCAGACTCTTATAGAGCTCCTAATGATGTCACTGTCAACTTGCACAGTTTGTAGCCACAATGATCCTGACAGAGACCCGCTTAAGTTTCTGTCTCTGTCCTATCAGCACATGCTCTACTGTAAATTCTCAAATACTCTTCAGAGATTTGAGCCAGTCTTTTACAGTGCTGTGATTTTTGATTTTTATTGCATATTTGTCACACTTAAACGATTCAAATTATCAAACACATTTTAATATTGCACAAGATAACCTGAGTAAATACAAAATGCTATTTTTAAGTGATTATAAATGATTCATTTCTAAAGGGAAAAAGATGTCCAAACCTGGCTGGATTGTTTTAATTCAGCCACAGTGGAGGGTTTTCAAGCACGAACGGTTTGTTTAAGGTCATGCCACAGCATCTTAATTGGATTTTAGCCCAGACTTTTACTGGGCCACTCCAAACCCTTAATTTTGAACCTGTGTCTCACTGGCTGCTATATACTAGGTAGTATCAGATATATCATTGAAGAAAGCTCAACCTAATTCATTTAGGTAAGAAAATACAATTCACAATTTCTTAAAACATTATCTCATATCGGTGCTTGTTGTGCATGACTGTTAACTGTTAGTATTGTTTCTCTATTTATTTTACAACATGCTGTAACTGTAGCCAGAGTAAACGGTCCTTCAAATTAAAAGACAAAACACATTATTTGCCTGTGTCTGTGTGAACCCAGTGGTTAAGAATTGGTTAAGTTTCAGCACAAAAACAACTTGTCCGGGTTTGGCATCTAGCATTTTGTGGTTATGATCTCTTGGGTTCACTGATCCACCCGTACCCCCCCCAGTTTTTGTGGCACCTTAATTCATAACTACTTTTTGTATTTCAACCTTTTTTCACTGTCTCTTACTTTCTCTTTGTGTCCTCTATCAAGTCAAAAACAGTTGCAGAGGAAAGCCACTGTTACTTTTTCATCTCTTCCACACCCTTCCAACCTACTTCTCTTATCTCTTTCTCCCACCTGTCTTTCAGTGGGAGGTTTTAAACTCACAGTTTGTCATTGTTTTCCATCCATGTTCCTCTCTGTCAGATGGGTGACATTTACTTCTGGTAGCTGTAGGAGGGAATCTGGCAGATGTTGTTTACGCCGACATAAATTCATCAACTCATTTAGCTGCCAACCTTTGTTCCCCCTTCAGTGACAGCTCACTGGGTGGCCTAGAAGCCTCAGAAAGTTCCAGTTTATTCACGAGAAACAAACAAAGAAACTGACAGATGATATTATCTTCACTCAGGCTATGAAGTTAAAACTGAGAACTGGTAAAGACACTTTACTATTCTTAAGTATTTCCATTTTACAGAAAGCCTCTTCATTCCACTTAAACCACATTTATGTTGCTAGAGCGGCAAACTCCGGCCAGACACTCCATAGTTAGAAAACATACAGATGGGTGACAAATTAAAGAAAAAACCATCATAATCTGCGGTGCTGAGCAGCCAGAACAGCTTTGATTCTACAAGTCTCTGGAACTCTAGTGGAATGATGGAACACCATTCTCTCAGAGGATGTTCCCTCATTTGGTATTTTGATATTAGTAGTGAACAGCACATCAGTCCAAAGTCTCTCATAAGGTGTTTAACTGTGTGAGGTCTGATGACTGGAAAGGCCACAGCATATCATTTGCATCATTTTCATACTCATCAAACCATTCAGTGACCCCTAATGCCGGATCGATGGGGGCACTGTCATGCTGGTAGAGACCTCTCCCATCAGAACAGAAATGTTTTGGCATAGGATAGAAGCGATCACTCAGCAGCTTGCACCTGCTCAGAATCTTCTCCCATCTCTAAGTTTTTCTAAAATCTGAGTTCATTGAGTTCTAAAGCAATGTTGCTATCTAGTTATCTAGGCTCTGTTTTATACTGCAAGGTACCTCTGCATACGTCCCCTGCTGCATTTCATCACACAAACACGTTGCTTGCAGGAAACCAAATCCTTGTCCACAGTCAATATAAAACAACTTTGCTTGGGTCAGAATCTGAAATGTGCAAAATTAGCCAAAGCATATCAGTACCTGATATTGTTGTTTGTGTCTGTCTTCAACATCTGTGTTGATAACAAAAGTCACTTTAAAGAACATTGACAAAGACAGAAATCTGATATTTCTAATATATGTTAGAAAACATTTGAGACTGAATTCTCTGTGTCAGTTTCTCAGTCCAGACCATCAGTTGTCACCTTAACAACACTGATATTGCTATAATCTGATTTGACTTCATCTGTGCTTGGGTGTGATGAATACAAAGAGATGATTTACAGAGCAGCACAGAGCTGCAGAGAGGTACCAAGGACAACACAGATAGATACAGATCTCATTTTTCAGTGCTCCTTGTGTTCTTTCCTTTTCTCTGCCGTCTTCTTACTGACCCCTGTGCTCTTTTGTTTTGCCTGGTCTTTCCCCCACAGGTTCCAGTGTCCTCAGTTGCCTGAACGCTCCAAGTTAGTTTTCCTTCCTCTTGTGTCACTAATGTTTCTCTCCATTCTTGTCTCCCCCTCCCTTTCTGTTTTTACACAACAGCCAACTCTTAGTTAACCCCGTCACCTCCTCTTCTCATTGCCTGTCCATGTCAGCCAATTAATGTTACACTAAATGGTTACCATCAAAACACAGCGATGAAATGAAATACAGCAGAAAGTGATATATGGTTATATACGTGTACTCTTACACCCCTCAAAACCCAGTGTGATACATAATCACTCACCTATAGCCATATGGGATTCTTTTAAACAAGCAGCATGCTCACTGATGCTCTCATCACCAGTTTGGTCACAGCATGCTGTTGAAGCGCTGCACAGTCACACATCATCCCTCTGATCAGCACACAGCACCCTCGCTGCCACCCTATATCACTGTGGCAAGTTAGCTCTGAGCCTTCAACATGCATCTGCTTTCTGCCTATGTTGTGTGTGTGCGTGTGCGTGTGCGTGTGCGTGTGCGTGTGCGTGCGTGTTTGATGGACTGTGCTTACCATTCTACGTCTTGCTGCAGGGATGAGGGAGCATCCTCCCATTGCTGTCTGTGACCTGGCAGACCACATTGAGAGACTCAAGGCCAATGATGGATTGCGCTTCTCTCAGGAATACGAGGTAAGAGTTGCCGCTCTTATTTATGGCTTTCAGGTGAAACAACACACTTTTTAGCTCTATAGCTGGCAACACTGTAATAATGTATAAAGATATAGAAATGAAGAAACTGTGCTGTTTCCTGCTTGCTCAGTTTTTTTGCTGTCGTTGGTTTCTGGACACAAAGGAAAGGCAGTACAAACAGAGTCAGTCTGAAATATTTAATAAAATAATGAGGTTGGAGGTGTTGCAGGTTATGGGATGGGATCCAGAAAGTGGTTGGAGAAAACCCGGTCAGTGTTGTAGCTGATATGGTGATTTTTCAGGTGAGGTAACCCTGCTAATGGTGGAACGTCAAGTAGCATTCTGGCATCCTCCACGTGTTCCCTTAGGGTGAAAACCTGACAGCACACAAGAGAATAAAGATTCAACATGCTCCTGAAAAAGCTGTCACCAGCAAAAGGATTTTCTAAATAACTCGATTTAACAAACATAACATTCAGTTGTTTGCTGATGACAGAGCTCTGTACATGTTTCCCTTTACAGTGTGTCTGAATTGTATTTCTCATCAGTTTGATGTTAGAAAATCAGCTTTTCTCACTGTTGACACAGTCATTTATAAAAGATTGACAAAACTGTCTGGCTTTGGTATTTAATATGACTGACATACAGAAATATCCTAGTGACATCATAGTGGTGTCATCAGGGTAATGTTAACTTGAGCTTGGAGAATATCCGTAACATAAAAGCTGTTTTACATTTGGAAGTGTGGAGTTTGAAAAGGCACTTTATTTCAATAAGGGGGGATCTAATGAAAAGATGCTTTACAGGTGAATTATGGGAGGTGTAGGGACCCGTGCTTTTGGAGACTTTTCCATGTAAGGGACATGATGTCTCACAGTGTCATGCAAAACACTGGAGTTATAGCATGGAGCAAATACTAATAACCCCTCATACTGTAATACCTGAATTTACATTCTCATTACAGTCTGTTTCATTTGTTTTTCTTCTTTTTATGAGAGCAAAATTTTAATGCGGTATAAAAGAAATTCATTTCTTCTTGTCAGAATAAAACGCCTCTGAAACAGCAACTCTGGAAATGATAGTAAAAGTGTCCACTGACAGACAGATTTAAGAAAGAGTTTAATGTGGGGGAGCAGCGCCTTACGGCAAGGTGAGGTAGGTTTTATTAAAGCTTTTAGAGACTTGCTCAGAGACGAGAGGTGGCCCACACCTTCTGCTGAAACTCTGAAACAAGCCTGAGGGGTGGTAGCAGGATGAGGGGATTGGATGGTTCAGAAAAAAAACACTCTATACATAAACTGCTGTTTGTTTCAGTCAGGTAAATGTATATTTACCAATGTGCATCTGGAAAATCAACAGTGAAACACCTTACACAGTACATTTCCCAGCCCACTTTTCTTCCCTGAGATGTTTCTACTCGTGTATGTAGCTGGCTTACCGTTGCAGAGTTAAAGTTCAGCATTGGTAAAAAGGATGCTGCTAAGTATGCATGAATTCTCTGCCTCCTTTCCAAGAATAATATTTCACTGCTTTTACCTACTGTAAAAGCCAGTGAGGGATTATGGCTTGTTGATGTCCTACAAAGGAAGGTAATTTGCATTTAAAGTGGTGAATTTCCAAGCGGATAAACTAGACAGATGGGTGCGCTGTTTATGCACAGCAGAAGGAAGGGGGCATATAAATTATGAAACAGCAACTGAATCAACTTTTCTACTCCTGCCAGTTTTTTTTTTTTTTCCTCACTCAATGTGGTGAAATGGAGGTAACTTTGTGGAGACAGGTTGTTGTGTTTACCAAACAAGATCATATTCCATTCAAATAAGAATCATTTGGTGGGTCATGTTTCCAATATGAGCAGTTGCTAAAAAATATAGTGTTAAAACAGTTGGAACATTTGGGATGTCATGATGATAAACCACATCTCCAGAGAGAGAAGTGTGTTTATTTCTACATGCTAATCTAATAATGAAAAGTACTGTGTCAACAGAAAGTATGCACGGATACACATATGAACACATTATTATACTGATATTTATGCATTTACAATTGATCAGATTGATTTGATTCGGTCTATGCCCAGAGGCTGTGAAGTTCACTGATGATTTGATTGTTGATTACTGAGTTCACTTGAGTAAAAGTGAAAAGGTACGAGCTCTATCTGACTTCTCTTCACCACAAGTCGTCCATCAGATTCTACTGTTTGATAATCAGTTTCAGTTTGATCACAGCTGGATCAGCTCTTTCCCCATAGCTAGTACACGAGTAATGCACATTCATGAACTGTGGGGGACCACGGTTTAGTGGTAGAGAAACTGAAGCTTTCTCATGATGAAGCAGTTGTGTTGAAAATGTTTCAGTGTTTTGAGGCATCTGATGCAGTGAAAAAAAGACGCAGTCTGCTGACCAAATAAGTGATGTTTGCATTTCAGTGGGTGAGCAAAATCTGAAACCAAGATGACATAGTTAATCATATTAGAAGTGGTCTATTAGTTTTATTATGAAATCAGTTCATTTAAAATAGACTATACCACTCAGACTGAGAAGTACATCTGATGTTCTCGCCTCAAGGCACTTTACATTGTTTACATTACAAGACTTAAGTATATACAGAATAATGTAGAAAACCCAACAGTCCCACTTGAGCGAGTAGTGATGAATGATCATCTAGACACTGCAATGCCATTTTTACATACAGCTAGCACAAGTCTTCCACAAACTACTGAGTGTAGTCTGACAAGCATGAGCCAGCACTTCCTTTGACTTAGAAAAACTAATGCCATAAAATGAAACAAGGATAAACAGCAGCCTGAAATGGTGCTTAATCCTGTTTATGTGTGAACAACACAGCAGGTGAATCACAGCAAGGAAAGGAAAGAACCGTCATGTTTATGTGATGTAACAAGGGCTACTGTCAGATTTGTTTTGACCCATCCATTCATCCATTTTCATGGGCAGCTGTAGCTCAGTGGATAGAGAGGGTTGAAGAATTGTCAGTTTAAAATCTGGGTGCTTCCATGTTGAACTATGCTTAAGCAAGACACTGAACTCCAATTTCTCCTAATGGTTAGGTCAAAGCCCTGCATCGTAGCCAGCTGCCGTTAGCGGCAGAAAGAGCGTTTGTGAAAGAGAGGAACACTGTGAAGTGCTTTGGACACAAGCACAGTATAAACACAGTCCATTTATCCATTTACCTAGTTTTCTCTAGTGGTGGTGGCCGCAGCCTAGACATCCACACATCACTCTCCTCAGTTACAACCTTCAGCTTGTCCCGGGAGAACCAGGAAAACACAACATTAAATCCACACTGTGGATTTCCACGTTGCTTATCATTTCTCTGTGGGTGAACGTACGGTGAGTGAACAGTGGTACGGTCGACGATTTGAAGGAAATTTATTTCAGTTCAGCTCCCTCCTCACCACAGCCATCGTGTGCAAATTGATTTTGCATTCCATCTTACTCTTACCGTGCAGTGCTTTCACAAAGTGGCTGGCAGTAGTTGGATACATCGGCCTCTGGCAAAGTTGTAAAACGTGTCATTTACATTCTGGCGGTTATTTGTTTTCACAACTCATGTTGTTTTATTCTGTATAGAACACGTTAAAGACTTCTTCAGTTTCCACTGTAGTACACACATTTTGTAATATGGGATTAAGTAGTATGGGATCATTATGTGAGCTGGAGTGTCCAACACAAGGCACTGTGGGACTGAGGGATGGAAGTGGAGGAGTAATGAAGTTGCAGTTGTGTTTCTACTACCCTGGCTGACCTGAGTGTTTGCTCTGCTGCTAATCTAGAATCTACAACCATCATCCAGATTAGCTGATGTGTAAAATACTCTGCAGGCATCTGATAATGAAGAACTCAGTGAAGTTGATCTGCAGACTGTAAGAGACAGTGACACCAGGTCTCTCACTCTAAGACCCTGTATGTTATGTTGCATAGGAGCTACCAGCCATTAGTACTGTACATAGTGAGCGTAGCAGGGCCTGAAATGAAACGCTGATAATGGCTGTGTTTAAAATGAGACATGCCAGAGGATCTCACAGCTGGTTACATCTGATAAATGAGCCAGTCTGAAACCACTTCGTACAAAGCATATGGCCTCTGCACCAGCACTTCTCTCTATTACATAATAATGATTACATCTATTTTTTAGCTGTATCAAATGAGAGCTGGTTTGCACTGATAAAACTTATTTTTGACTGTTGACTGAGCCACAGGGCTCTTAAAACACCTTTTGAAATATTAGTTTCACCTCTCTGCACTGCTAATATATTTTGCCAGTGCTGCTGCTATCATTAACATCTATTCCACAGTGGACAACTGGCCGGAGTACACTGTAAACCCCTGCACACATTCACATGCAAATTATGTCATCAATAGGAGCGATGTGTCATGTGTCAGTATTCTGCTGTGCTCAAGTTCCTGTTGCTCACCAGTGTGAAAAGGAACCCAGTCACTGCGATGCAGTGACATTCATTGTGAACATTTATTCTGGATTCAGTTACCACAGAATAGAGCTGGTGTGCGTCTGTTGCATTAGCACCATGATGGCACCTGGCAGACTTCTATAACTTTATGGCCATGTACATATAATGTAAAGTACTGATAGAAATGACACAGCTAATAATGACATGTTGTCAATTATTATTCTTAACTCAGTGAATGTGGCAGCCAGTGCTGAGTTGCTTCATGCCCGACTGTTCCTCTCTCTGCATTTACGTGCTTTTTTTATACTGGGGGGAGCCGCAGCTCTGTGAGTGTGATTACACTGACGTGCTCAGTAACTGATCTACATGTCAGCAGAGCACATTAGCAGTAATTTGAGTGGTTTGTCAGCACAGCACAGTGAAAGCTTTACCTAACAGGCTGTTAAATAAGATGTGCATTCAACCTCTTTCTCCATTGTCCTTATTATCAGTTTTGGACTGGGCGCTGAGCAGCCGTCTAGCCAGTCAGAAGGAAAAGCAGCAGGATATTAAAGTCTTTGTTGCTGCTTCATTTTGTCTGTGCATGCATACCTGTGTGTATTTGTTTTACAGATGATGGTAGATAAGTAGTACGAGCGTGAAAGGTCAATTATGAATAAAAATCTTCAGCATGACATTAATCAGCTGAACCTGTGCCTGCTTTCACAGCAAGCAGTCAATAGAGACCAATCATCCTGCAGCATAGTGAAAACCTGGCTGCTTCAGATCAGCACACACCATCACTGCCATCATTGGAATGCAGATAGGGTTTCCATCTTGCATTCAGCCATGTTTTAATTCATAGGAGTACAAATAAATGAATGGAATATATTTTTAGAGCAGCATCTAACACCACTATAATTTCATGTCTTTGTATAGAAACCTAATGAATCATAAAAGTGAAAATTTTTCTTTCTTCTGTCTACTGTACACAAGACCACAGCTGTACCTTCCATACTGGTGGTTTCCAACCAGGATCAGCCTATATTTTAATGCAGTGACCCAATATCAACTGAGCTATCATTACTTTATGCCCTCTGTTTGACTGTACTGACAATATATACAGTACATCCAATACTTTTATTGCATTGCTCTTCCTTCAACATTGGATCTGTTCATTGTTAACAGCAGACTCTGAGCTGGTTAGTGGGAGGCTGGAGGGATTCTGAGAGTGTCCAGTGCACATCCAGGGGGCTTAAAGATCAATCAGGGCTTTTCATATTATAGAGCTGCAGGCTGGAGGAGGGATGAAGAATTAGTTTCAGTGTCACATTTATTGGTCTGGACTCTTTACTCTGAGCTCTGACAGACTTTAAACTACACCCCACAATACAGGCACTGTTGTAATAAATGATTACCTGCTCTCTCTCTCTCTCTCCTCCACTATGTCAGTCTATTGATCCAGGACAGCAGTTCACCTGGGAGCACTCCAACCTGGAGGTTAACAAGCCAAAGAACCGCTATGCAAATGTTATCGCCTACGACCACTCCAGGGTCATCCTCACACCTGTGGATGGTGAGAGAGACTCGCCTTACATGAAGAAGCTCATCCTAATTTCTGATGACGTGTCATTTCAGTGTGCTTGCTAACTTTTCCCAACTTATTCCTCACTGCAGGAGTTCCAGGTAGTGACTACATCAACGCCAACTACATTGATGGCTACAGGAAGCAGAATGCTTACATCGCTACACAGGGGCCACTACCAGAGACGTTAAGTGACTTCTGGAGGATGATGTGGGAGCAAAGAACCTCCACCATCGTTATGATGACCCGCCTTGAGGAGAAGTCACGGGTGAGCCACTTATTTTGATTACTCTGATCACAATGGTTGATGAACCATGGTTTATATTGTTTTGTTCAGAGTAAAGGCCTAAAGCACTGTAAATAGTTACCACTTCTTTTATCTACTTTCATTTTTGTCTAAATTGGAGTTGTCTATTATCTCACAATAGTAAATAATAAAATAACATCGCCAAAAAAGGGTACATCACATGCAAGACAGGGTGGCTGAAAGAGGAGTGTACTGATGTATGTAGTGCACTAGTTCCATCACTAGCAGATCACTCTGCAGCTGCTTCACCCAGCTGGTGGATGTGAAGTATGAGTTCACATGAGTAACAGTGTCTGCCCTGCTTCACACCGGTAATAACTCCACAACCAAAGGGCAAAACCAAGTTCCACAGGAGTCATTATCATTTGTGACAGAGACCATCAGCCCTCTGCCAGACCCAATAACACCTATCTTTGGTTCAGCCAGAGGTGCAGGAATTATTAGATGCTCTCTGCCCTGTGACCAGGGTAATGGCTGCTGTTGACACCAAAAAATAACCTCCTGTCCACTATCTCTGACCATGTGAGGGGAGTCGTGGATTACAGTTTTTGTGTAGCTGTGATCAGTACAGGCTGTGGCAGTTTTCAGTACAACCCACAATATGAATGTGATGGACAGAAAATCATCATATGATACATTTTTCTATTATTGCTCATTCCTGGAAATAGCTGTTTGCTTGTTCTTGTGAAATAGGCTTCATACTCTGGAGAATATGAAAACCTGTTGGCTTCTAAGATGAAGTATACAGTAAGCATTTTCCAGTGTGATGCTGTTCTCCATCCGTTCTATATCCATTCAGAAACAAAACAGATTTATACTGTATTAGCCTTTTGTTATCTGCTGTGTCTGTCATTAAGATTTCAGTTTGAGTTTTGATGTTAAACTACAATATCATGATGTGGGTTAAAATAATATGATGTTAGAAACTCAACAGAAAATGGTTTTAGTTGAGGAACAATTGTGATCATGTTTAAAGATAGTAGCATGAAACAGGAAGTGAACAGCAGTCTCCAGAAGGCCATCCTTCCCATGACTTTCCATCCTGTGGAGTTCTGTGGTTGTGTAACGGTGGCACTAGTCTTTCAAAAACACTGCCCTTTTAGTTCCCTTTAGCAGGAACTGGAGGAAAAGTTGGGGGAACATGAATATCCACAGAACTCTGGCCAGTGCCTCACAATCTGTGCAGCACTGCTGAACAGACCAACAACCTGATTGATCAACTGATTACACTGCTGAGTGTGGATAACAGCAGCATCAATTATTTAACGAGCAGCTTTGTTTGTAGAATCCAGAAACAAAGAAGCTATATTCAAGTAAGTCAACAGTTTGCATTGCCTTGTTTGAATGAGTTGAGTTGAGTTGATAAAAGTGTTATATATTCCAGTAGTTAAAGAGAAAACTCTGCCAGGTTGTGAGTTTAGAATGGAAGTGACAGCAGTATCTCTGTTTTCTCATCCAAAGCCCTGTTCCCACTAATGACTATTGATGAGAATGGAGGTAGATAGTGAAGATTTATAAAATTACCATGCATTAAGTAACTCATGTGACACTAAGTTATCTCCAGGAGGAGCTGCCATTTTGCCCCCCCTGAAACACATTGGCCAAACAATGTGCTCATGCTTCCTGTGCATTGTCATGTGCTCATCCTTGTGCTCAGTTTAGTCACGTGAACACTAAACTTACTTATTAAAATGACGAATACATAAGGATCACCAAACAATGAAACACTGACACGCTTTTTCCATCAAATAGAACAATATTGTTACTGGTCCTTTCTTTTAGATAGTTGGAGGCTCACAACTTACACATATCTAAACTGTTTTTCAGTCAGTCAGTCAGTCATTACCACCAACTAGTTGGCTCATAGGCTAGAAACAGGCCAATGTATTGTGACACTGTTGCAATACTGTCTGGTTTCCAGAGCTAGAACCCACAAACCACATTCCCCTTTTATTAAAAACCCACATGGCAGCGAAATCCAAATACATCTCCACTACAGCTTAATAACTAATGACATTACTGTTACATAAAAGCAGCATCTAATGTTGCAATGTTGTAAATGGACAATTGTTACCGAGTAGGAAAACATGCATTAAAAGTTAAGATAGCCATAAAGCACATACAATTTGATTTATGAAAAATTTGAAATGAAAAAATCTAACTGTACTAGAGCTGCAGTGATAACTAGTGTCAGCCAGAGCAGATATCACACACAATCTGCAGGACATTTCAGCCAGCAAAAAGAACCATAAAGACACTATGCTCACAGCTATCCACTTGTTAAGTGTGTCTTAACGTGCAATTTCTGGGTTCAACTCCCAGGCACTATTCACTAGGCAGCAGGAAAATGTAACCACTCATTGCCATTGTTGTAACAAATCACAAATGCTCTTGTGTTTCGGTGAGGACCGTCTCTCAGATCCCTCATTAACTGTTTTTTTTCCTGGTACATTTAATGAGATACAGTACGTGTGATTTGCCCAGCTGATGAACCGGCTCTTCACACCTCTCTGACCAAAGGCCATGTGACCCCGTGCTCAGCCACAGGCCTCGCCAAACAACCTCCACCCCCACGCGACACCCGCACCAAGGTTTACGAAGCGTAATCACGCCATCTGCTATGCCAAGCTCCTGCAGCCTGTGGCCACCAGTCCCCTCAAGTCAGCACTGATGTCCAATTGTGTGTTCCTTCCCCCACTGCCATCCTCTGCGTCCATCCATCGCACAGCCAAGAGTGGAATAAGAACAGCAACACTAACCTGGCACACACTGATTGTACCAATTTGTCAGATGACTCAGTCATTTTAATCTGTTTGAACTCACGTTATGTCCTTTTTGCCCTGCATCACACACAGCTCATAAATGACATGCTTTTACAAATTTTTATAAAGCATTACTTTATGAACAGAATTGATTTCTTCTTAATTCTCAGCTAATAAAGTCACTCTGGTTTTAGTTGCTATGAAACCAGTGGATGCAGCTTTGTTTGTAGCCACAGCAGCGGTTTTTTCAGCATAACGTTTCTCAAAGCTCATTGTCCACTACCTGCTCAGCAACAAATGGCAGACTAGCTGGGCAACATAGTGGAGCTTTGAGGTAAAAAGATACACAAGTAACGTGCTGACAGTCGCTGTTGGTTGGTAATTACCAGGTTACTGGGTTTACTAGGCTCTGAGGGCTTCTGCTTACCCTCTATCAATGGGTGGTACGATAGCTCAGTAGGTAGAGCAGTCGTCTTCCAACATAAGGGTGAGCGGTTTGGTTCTCAGTCCCCATGAAGCTCCATGTTGAGGTGTCCTCGGACAAGACACCAATACCCCGTAGTAGCGCTGACACAGGTCTAGCAGCTGTCCAAACAACAATTTCCCCAAGGGGATCAATAAATTATCAATTATTATTATTATTATGTTCTAGCTCTCTACACAAAGCTGCAACTCTATAGTTGCTATAGATGTTACATTAAATAAAACACAAATTGAATGCCAACTCACTATCTCACAACTTCAATTTATCGTCTGGCTGAGCTACACTGCAAAACAATGTAAACATTCAGAATAATAACCAAAGATACAAATCCTTCTCACCTCTAGTAGGTTCTTTTCTCCCTCTTGTGTCCCTATAGCACCAACAACAACAGTATTATCTGTGAAGAAGAACTCTGCTGTGTGTCTCTTTGCAGGTGAAGTGTGACCAGTATTGGCCAAGTCGAGGCACAGAGACATATGGGATGATACAGGTGACCATGCTGGACACTGTGGAACTGGCTACGTACAGTGTACGCACATTTGCCCTCTATAAGGTGAGAATGCTTTATGTGGAGTATGTTGTGTATGTGGGGTATGACTGTAGTTAAGAGACAAACACTAAAGCGCTCAGACTTGTAGCTGATTAGGTAAACGTAATGGTAATTTAACAAGTTGCAGTCACTTTGGCATAGTAGTCATGATGGTAACTGTACAACTCAGACTGTCAGACTAGATAACATTTCCACTTTCACCTAGAGTATGACCCATCCATCCATTTTCAACCACTTCTCCAAAGGCAGGTCGTGGTGGTAGCAGGTTCAGTAAGTTGACCCAGACATCCTTTTCCCCAGCCACAGTCTGAAGCTCCTGCTGGGATATCCCAAGTTTTTTCCCAGGCCAGATGAGCTATATAATCTCTCAGTGTGTTCTGGTTCCTGGGTGCTTGACTTAGTTGGATGAGCCCAGAACATCTCCAGTTGTGGCACCCAGGTGGCAGGTGCCCGAACCACCTCAGTTCTTCTCCAAGCTCCCTCTTCTGTGAATTCTTTACCCTGTCTCTGTGACTCATTTTGATTTCTTGTTCAGATTATCTGCAAGTGAAAGATCCAGGATTTAGTGCAATCATGACAGTCTTCTGTCCTCCTGTATGTGGCAGAACCTGAACATGATTTCAAATTTTCCATCCAACCCAACCCAAACCCCCCATTACCAATGGTTCCCATCAGTTTGGTTCAGGTATCTACCGTCTACTTTCAACAACTGAAGCCATCACATTAAAAGAAAGGCTGTAGCAGCACAAGAGTAGACACGTAAAGATTAAATATGTGTCCTGCTCTGTCTTCTACATCACTGTAGTAAATGTACTATATCAATCACAATATAATATGGACAAAATCAATTTAATAAACTAGAAAACTCTTTAAAAGAGACTAAATTACTGAGGCAATTCTAATTGGATCACATCAGTCTTTAAAGATGATTTTTTTTCCCTTGTGCTGGAGCGGAATAATAATAAGAACAAGAAAAATCAGTCCAGTTGTCCCTATGTTTAGATTTGTTCTATTCATGTCAGCTGTGCGAACGAATCAGTGATCCAGCAAAATGAATTAGACTTAATGTCATTTAATGTTTCAGCACTGTCGTGTGTTATGGAACAGGCAGCAAAATTTTGAGGCTAATGACGAGAATGTGTGTTAGAAGACTTTCAGACTTCAGTGGCAAAGGATCCATTTTAAAATCCATCAGTGAGAACAAAAAGCTCTTTTGCTCTTTTGCTGCATTTAACAAATCATGGGATTTTGACTATGTGCTTGTACAGAATGGATCGAGTGAGAAGAGAGAGGTTCGACAGTTCCAGTTCATGGCCTGGCCTGATCATGGAGTGCCTGAGTATCCCACCCCAACACTGGCCTTTCTACGCAGAGTCAAGGCCTGTAACCCTTCAGATGCTGGACCCATGGTGGTCCACTGCAGGTAAACTCTCTCTTACATCAACACAAGCCTTTCAAATGAGAGGCCAAACACCTTCATCCACCTCAACAGCCTCATCAATGCTCAGTTGCTACTGAGCATCTTGACAGAGACCAGACCATCTTGACAGAGTGATATGGTAGGTGGCCAAGAGGAGGCTAAGACAGCAGGCTTCACCCCCTCGATATGATCAAAGTGTACTGGCCTTAGAAAGAGGAAAGGGCGCCTGTATATTTTACCCACAGTTACGCATGTAGAAATATTCATACTTTCCCCTAAAATGTTCCATATTATTCACCCAAGTTATCAGAGGAACTATATTGTACCAGAAAACTACACAGAAACCCTCAAAAGTGTAATTTGTGCATTCACACGACACAGCTGGTCTGTGAAGCTTTATATCAAACATATCAAAGAAACTAGATCTGAGAATGCAGCTCAGTTTTCTTTAGGCAGAGTTCTCCCTCCCTGCTGTTTACGAGAGCTTCGCCTCACTTCTTCTGTGGAATAGTGAGGTGAGTCTGGCACCAAATGCCACGATGAGAAGGGCTGAATTAATACATGCGTGGTACATTTGTTGGTTATGGTGTTCTGAAAGCAAATGTAAATGTAACTAAACATACATTTAACACACTAGAGAAATAAAACCGTGTGTTTGGAGTGTGTCTGTTTGTGTGGACTGCTCTGTTTCTGACTGATCTCACTGAGAACCTCTCTCAGATTAGAACATCTTTTTTTGCTCAGTCTGAGAGGTGAACGTGTCTTGAAGGTGCAGTATGTAAAATATGGATTTGTAAAGTCTTTCTGCAGCTTGAAGCTTCGTGTTTACCATGTTTCCTCTTTGTGCTGTGTCAGCGCTGGTGTGGGCCGGACAGGCTGCTTCATTGTGATTGAAGCCATGCTGGAGAGGATGAAACATGAGAAGTCGGTGGACATTTACGGTCACGTGACATGCATGCGAGCTCAGAGGAACTACATGGTGCAAACGGAAGATCAGTACATATTCATCCATGAGGCCCTGCTGGAAGCTGCAGCATGTGGCAACACAGAAGTCCCCGCCCGCAACCTGTACGCCCACATCCAGAAGCTCACCCAGATCCCCCCTGGAGAGTCTGTCACCGCCATGGAACTGGAGTTCAAGGTATGTACCAGCTTTGTCATCCTTCTTCATGTCTGTGGTGTAAATTCATTGTTTGTTTGTGAACAAGTCGCTGGAGAAATGCCATTATTACGATAATCACATTTTACTGAATATGTTATGTATGCATGGTTTACTGCATTTGACACAGCTATATTTTGAATATGATAAAATGCTGTTTTTATGTTGGTAACTCTGCAGTATCTCTGAGATTTCATGGCCATAGTGCAACACTAAATAAGTGGACAGCCCTTTAACTGCAGTGGAACCTAGTGAGGAGGAAGGATTTCTATCCTGAGTCTGTGTAACAGTTGAATTCCCTCTTAGAGGGCGAGCTGCGAGAGCTTAACTTCTGAGCTTCAATGACAGGCTGAAGGGTTGGGGGGGGGGGGGGTACATGAAACGCAGAGGGAGATGGTGATAGAGTGAACGACAGAAGCCTGGATATTTGACAGTGTGAAGATAACGTCCTGCTGGGTTAGGTGGTTTTACACAGGATGAGCTGAAACACTGATTTACCCACTCCCAGGGGCACAGAACACCCAGAATTATGCTGCTTGTTTAAGCAAGCAGCACGACTGTAAATCCGGACAGAGTGTAATTAGGTTTTGATCCTCAGCTCGCTACAAATTTCGTTCACAAGCACTTCTCAAATTGACACTTGCCCTTGCAGTGCAGAGGAATCACATTAGACGCTGTCAGCAAAGCTGCCCCCCGACAAAAAACACTCTCAGTTTGGCTTGTTGCTTTCAGAAGTTTCATTCTCCTCGGTTACATGTGCACTGGCGCTGTCCTGTCTGCTGCAGCTCACAGTAAATGTGTGTGGGTTTGTTTTGACTTTTGCCTTCAGAATGAGTTTTAACGCACCGCAGCATCCGGCTTTGTTAGCCAGAGAACAAAGAGGATCAGCTCAAAGTGCATCATTTCCATGCATCAATAAGACTGTTAGCTCCCAGTGCCCTTTAACAACTTCGTTCACACACCACACTCCACTAAGACTGATTGTATTAGCACTTGAATGGGCCGGAGACCCAGTGGAGACAGTGGGTGTAGCTGTGAAGCCGCAGTGCAGTCACCTCTGGGCTGAGGATTGGGTGTGTGAGAAACATCAGAGACGGATACGTCCTCCTCTGTGTCTCCACAGAAACTGGCCAACTCTAAAGCACATACCTCAAGATTCATCAGTGCCAACCTGCCGTGTAACAAATTTAAGAACCGCCTGGTGAACATCATGCCTTTTGAGTCCACCCGCGTCTGCCTGCAGCCAATCAGAGGGGTTGAGGGCTCTGACTACATCAACGCCAGCTTCATCGATGGATACAGGTGAGTCCACAGAAATCATGTCAGCGTGCAATGTGAAACACAAGGACACACAAACAGGCTAGAAAATGGTCTCGGGATGGCAGAACTCAGCTGCAGCTGTACCTATAATGAGAACAGAGGTGGACCTTTTCTCTGGCAGCTGACTGCATTAAATTACAGGCTGACATGGAGTCCAGTGTTTCACTACCCCCAACTTTTCATTGTGTCACTTGTCAAAACAAATAGGTTTTATTCCCAGACCTGTTAATTCTCTCCTGTCGTTTCCCTCCTGTTAATGGGTAGCCTGTTTGAGGCGGATGACACGCCAGAGAAATGAACTGATTACTGCAGTATTTCTAAGACGCTGTTCCTTTTCACTCATGGCCCTCAAGAGACAGACGTTAGTTTATTCAGAGTAAAAATGTCTTCTTATGAAATCTAAAGGGATAGTTCCACATTTGGAAGTGCACTTTTTCACTTTATTTCTTAGGGGGGGATGAGAAGCTGCATGTCAGTTTTTGCAGCCAGGATGTAGTTAGCTTAGCCTAGGTTTATGAGATTTTACTGATTGTTTGGTTGCCATGGCAACACATGCAGGGACAGCAGCTTCTAATGGATCATGAATATTTTTGTGTGTATCAGCACCCACTGATGAGAAGTAGTTTGTCTGTTCTGCATATGCAACATGTTCATGACACATCAGCACTGATTTTGTTCTGTGTCACATACACGTAAGCAGCCAATCACAGGCCTTTCAGACATGCGGGTGTTATGAAAGTTGTAAACACTAATTGGACGTATGTTCCAGTGCACTAGCAAAGTAAAGCAGAGGCTAATGAATCAGGACTTCCCTTTTTACTTGGAGTCAGAGCGGGTGTGTCTTCTCAGTTCCTAATAAAGTCCCCCTGGGCACCCCCACCTATCTGAGGATGGGGAAGGAGGCAGGAGTGCCCTGTAATTCCTCTCTAATTCCTGTTGCAGTAATTACGAGTGGAGTGAGACACAGGGAGCCCTGGCGCTCTCTGAGCTCAGCCTTTAAACTGCACAGCGTGGATTAGGAAAGATTAAGGTGAGGGGGATACACATGATTATGATGATTAGTGAATGTGTCAAGTGACCTCTGGGTATATCATCTGTAGTCAATCACCTCAGACAGAAAGCTTTACATCAGTCTATCATTACCGTTACACAGAGAAACACAAATTACATTTTACTAACACTCCCCTCAGGAGACTGTTAAATGTGCAACTGTAAATTGACTTTAATCTGACTAAGTGAAAATTCTATTAATATTCTGTTATCTGTTAAAGGTTCTACTGTAGAACTCAGTTATACAGTTTATCAGTTTATCCAGAGGATCTAAACCATCATTTAGAGTAAGTGCAGCTGAAAATACACAAACTCAATAAAATACAAGTGCAGGTACTAGCCTAAAAATACCTCACTAGAAATATAAGTACTGCTTCAAATTGTTTATCCAGGTTGAAATAATAAATACAGTACATGCTTTAAGGCTTCTAACTATGTAACACTGTAAGCAATATTCAGTTTGATGCTGTTGAGTCTAGTCCTGATTTATTGAACAAACTCTCAACTCTCCAACTTATGTTGTGTGTGGAACAAAAACGGCACAGTTGGTCAAGATCAAGCAGAATTTAAGCACTTTATGTGCTGACAGGTGGTTAAACTATAGCAATGCATCATCATTTATTAGCTGGTTATATTTTCATACAAACAAATCATCTGCAACAGTAACTAGTAACTAAAGCTGTAAAATAAATGTTATTTAGTAAAAATTAAAGAAGTACTAAGAATTGTACATAAATACAGTACTTGAGTAAATGTAATCAGTTATTTAACACCTCCTGCTGAAATGTTCCCTCACTCAACAGGAAAAGTATGTGCACACAACTACAGTAAATACGGCAGGCAGGAACCTTTGACTACCCTCACTGTTTACGACTGATGGTAATTATGACCCACACTATGAAAATAGGGAGTAAACTGTGATGGAAAAGTGAAATTCTACTGTAACAGCCAGATGTAACTTCAGCCAGATGTTTTCCTGCTCAGAATAAAGCATCCTTTTCAGTCCCCAGGTGACGTCAGCTGAATATGGCGACCCACACAGTTAATTGTCAACAGTACTGTACTGTACATACATGGCAATCACAAAAATCCACCAACCAATGATTTATGTATCCTGCTGATAAGTATTATGTATGTATCAAACCCTGATTTATGTCATTATCTGCTCCACTGTCCAAAAAGTAACAACTAACGCATCAGTGAACCACACTGTTTGACTGAGGGACACCAAATGTGGATTAATCTACCATTGAAAATAGTAATGCGTTGTTTCTTTCAGCCGCAGACAGAGAGATAGAGAGAGGGGAAGTCTGAGGACTGAGTGATGGACTAACATGTTGTTGCTTTCAGTCTGTTCACTGGATAATTAGGAACATTAGAGAATAAATCCATCGTGGTGGAGTTTGAGCTTCAGTATGATTTTCTTTAATAACCAGCTTCACAGTATAGTCTCATTAGCTGTTTAAGACTCTTCTTGGTTCTCATTAGCAGCCAAACTATTTGTTAGCTTGAATGCACATGATGCAGTTTTTTTAATTCTACCTCTCATATCTGACCTTAAACAGGCCTATACAGCATCTTTATTGCTGCTGGTCAGTGAGCAGTGAAAAGCTGAACAGCCAGCAGCTGCAGTGACAGTCTGACTTCCAACAGAACACTGCAGCTTTGCTTTCTCGGTTTATATTTGCTTGTTGTATTATGAAGTATTCAAATAATAGTTCCAGTGGTCGTTCCACAGAGGTAAAGCTGAGAGCAGGGCAGGGGCGGACACCTAGACAAAAACAACAGTGCCTCCAGCCATCACTGGCACACAAATGATAGAGCACTGATGCATACAGATAACACCGCCAACCACTCAGTATGTGTGCTGCAGTAGCACTCAGGAACACAGTCTTATGAGAATTAGCCAGACCTTGGATGGTGTAATGCTGCCCCCTGGTGGTGCTCTCATCTCTCGTGGACCGCCTGCAGCCTGACTGAGCAGCTGGGACGGCATCTGTCATTTTAACGGTGCTGTTAAAAAAAGGTCTGTGTTCAAGCAAAAACCGTTTAAATATCAGTGCATGCATTTGCAACAGCTGATTCATCAAATTTACTTTAAGGGGGTGTGTAAAATTAAATATTTCACACCTGAGAGGTTCATTCAACAGTTGTGAAATGACATCGCCCGGAGCTATTAAAAGCATGTGGTGAAGGATGCATCAAGCTTAACTGAGCTAACTCAGTGTGTTTCTGCACTAATACTGCAGAATCGCACACTGTGTGTCACTGTGTGTATGATGGAGTGTTTGCATCAGGTAAGATAAGGCCCCTAAGGCAGGCCATGTTATTTACTATACACAAGAAGGTTTTCATTTCATTTTATTTGTCCAGAATAATAAGGAAAATAAAAGTTACCTATAGTGCAAACAGCCTAAACTTTAATATTTTGGTTGGTATTATGTTTGATATCTTGCATTAATCTACATTCAGTGACTAACTGATGATTTTAACTAAATGATTTTAGAGTAAGGGTACTACTGCAGTTTGAGCTACAGATGTGTGTTCTGTTGTTTTCATGCTATTGACAGGCACGTGTGTGCAGTAGTGCACTGAAAAACACCAACAGCTAGCATGCATGTCCACAAACAACACCATCAATTTCACAAAACCACATGTATTTTTATTACAGTAAAATGAAATCCTGAAACACAGAGGCGCAGGAAGAACGTTTTAATGGAATCCAAATGACGTGATGCTGCCAGAACCCTGAGGCCTAAACACAGACGTGTCTCTGTTCCAATTTGCAGGCAGCAGAAAGCGTACATGGCCACTCAGGGCCCGTTAGCTGAGACCACAGAGGACTTCTGGAGAATGCTGTGGGAACACAACTCCACCATCGTGGTCATGCTCACCAAACTCCGCGAGATGGGACGGGTAACACATCATATCACATCATTAAGCACAAAACACTGAACCGCCTTAAATCAGATGTAACAGTTACAAATACAACCTAACAAATACTGGCTTCCGCCTTGGAGGCAGCTTCTTAAACACTAAATCCAAAATGTACTTTAGTTTTAGACAATGTCATCCTGCCCTAAATTTACTGTATTTATGTTTTATAATAATTATATCACACCCATCAACCCCAAGAAATAGTAATACATCTCCTCTCTGCACGTTGTAGGAGAAGTGCCATCAGTACTGGCCTGCTGAGCGCTCTGCACGCTACCAGTACTTTGTCGTGGACCCCATGGCTGAGTACAACATGCCTCAGTACATCCTGAGGGAGTTCAAAGTGACCGACGCCAGGGTAGGTTTGCCTCTGCTATTTTTATAGCAGAATACGTTTGTGCCAGCAGTGATATTTTCACTGGATGCAGAGGTTTTCTTTGCATTTAGCATATTGTGAATTTTACTACACTTAAGTGGGAGGATTTGAACAGTACATTCCAAAAGGAGGGCACAGAGTTCACAGCTAGGAAAAAGTGATTCAGATGGTCATGACTGAGACCAGTTCATCAGTCTGATGAAGTTACTTAGATGAAACATTTCAGCCTAACAACAAGGAAGTCGAGTCGCCATGAAAACTTCACCTGGATGACTGAGAATCTTCATCCACACACTTTAAGGGAAATACTGAGAAAACTGTGCGTATTGTGCAGAAAGTATAGTTTGAGGCCTGGAGCTGCTGGGCACTAAATGCCATGAGGCTTCCATAGATCCAGTGATTGGTTATTGTTGTATAACTGAATGTCATTAAGGAACAATGGAAAGATAAACATGAATACACATATTTGTGTTAATTTTTCTCTCTCAACTTGAAAAGATGTGATGAAGAAATGATGGGAGGCTTTTCCTCCATTTTCCAAATCAAAATGAACTCACTCTCCTGTGTGTTTGTCAGGATGGTCAGTCGAGGACCATCAGACAGTTTCAGTTCACTGATTGGCCAGAGCAAGGAGTGCCAAAAACTGGGGAGGGATTCATCGACTTCATCGGCCAAGTCCATAAAACCAAGGAGCAGTTCGGACAAGATGGACCAATCACTGTGCACTGCAGGTAACTCTGAGGGTGTGTGTGTGTGTGTGTGTGTGTGTGTATTGGACCATTCTTGAATAACAAGGATGGGTTCCAAACTTTGCAATGTAGTGAACATGGTGATTTGTGTGTGTTGATCAGTGCTGGTGTTGGGCGGACTGGTGTGTTCATCACCCTGAGCATCGTCTTGGAGAGGATGAGGTACGAGGGAGTGGTCGACCTCTTCCAGACCGTCAAGACGCTCCGAACTCAGAGGCCAGCCATGGTGCAGACAGAGGTATGATACACTGCTGCTGGAGTGCATGATGCATAGGGATATTAATAGATAAGAGCATAGACAGGGGAGACACTCTCCAAAGGGAACACGTTCTGAAGAGACAGCATAAAATCTGCTTTCTATCCTTTTCCTCAAACCTTGTTTCCTTTGTTTGCATGCTTTTTAACACATTGTGGTGTACGTCCATTCTGCTTTCCCTTCCTGCTTTAGGTGAGCAGTTTGCATGACCGTCTTACCTTGTGATAGTCTTAATTTTCTGTCTCCCGTGTAACTAGATCAGTAGAGCAGTATTATCAGAAGGAAGTGAACAGGGTCAGGTACAGAGCTCTGTATGACAGCATGGAGGACAG
The DNA here is from genome assembly GCA_032353495.1 of Ctenopoma kingsleyae. Taxonomy (NCBI): domain Eukaryota; kingdom Metazoa; phylum Chordata; class Actinopteri; order Anabantiformes; family Anabantidae; genus Ctenopoma; species Ctenopoma kingsleyae. The sequence goes on along the minus strand of JAUBNQ010000020.1, from coordinate 834,426 downwards.
AGTCAGGTGCAGTGAAGTTGTGAATACACTGCCAAGAATAATTGGTCCAGAGAGAGCTCCTTTCTAACTGTGTGTGCAGAGCAGAATAGAGTCTGTTTCCAAGCCTCCTCAGAGAATCACTGACATACTGAAGCCACGTGCTGCCCCTCCATCAGCAGCATAAGGTCATCAAGAGCTCTCATCAACTATCTACAGTTTGACATGAAATTACAACTATGCCTGTTGCTGACCTTTAAAGTAGGAAGCAAAAAGATACTGTGAAGATGCAATGGAGCAGAAACCTTGGCTGAATACTTGGGTGAAAAGGAGGCCAGAATGGAAGAAGAACAGCATTAATTGCAAGATCTTGCACAAAGCGTCAAAGTGCTCCATTGTTTGTTTGTTGTATTACACAAACATGAAAAATGAAAGAAATGCAAGGTGATAATATGTCAATTTTTTTTTTCTGCCTCAAGGACCAGTACCAACTGTGCTACCGGGCTGCTCTGGAGTACCTGGGAAGCTTTGATCACTATGCAACATAACCCCACCCATAAGGACACCGTCAGAAGAGTTTCCTCTGAGCCATATCCACTCAGCCCCTTCAGCCCCTGTGGCCTGATGAGGAAGTTACGAGGGGCGCTGACGAGGAGGTGACCACAGCAGGACGAGGAGAGGGCACAGGGCGACCTCCTCCTGGACCGGTGCCAAGATTCCACCACAGACCCGACACCAAAACCTCCCAAAACCCAATCCTGAAAGACTCGTAGTCATGCCTCATTCTGATTCTTGACTGAATCTTCCAGTCGCTCCCCAGTTTCTGCCCGCTCCTAACAGCAAAAAATATATTTCTGCTTTTTTCATTTATATTCATCATTATGACATTATGACTATTTAGAATTTATTTTGTAATCACTTACACTGGTTATTATATGTCTTAATGGGTCTTTTTTTATTTGCTTATCTTTGTATTATTTTTATTAGCACAAAGGACATGTACTTCCAACATGCTCCAAAATTAATACTGGAGCACTCATACTCACAGCTGCTAATAATTTTGTACCATAACTATAATAACTAATGTTATCATTACTCAGTTGGTCTTATTTAGGGGGAAATGTGGGTTCTGACTTCTTGTCTTGACATCCAACAGAATGATGATGATGATGGTGTTGATAATGATGATGATGATGATGATGATGATGATGATGATATCTACCAAACAGATGATGTATGAAATAAACCTGTGGATATAAACATGCAAAGACTATTCACATCTGAACAACTGCTACCATGAAATTTTTTTTGTCCATGATTGATTTTCTCACAGCCATCAGAGGTCTGGAGGCGTCTAACAAAACACAGAGGAAAACGATGGAAAGATTGCGTGCGCCACAGTTTTCACATCCCCTGCTAACGTGGACTCAGGTAGACTAGAAACAGTGTGACCAAATGTGTGACAAGTACCTTCTCCCCACACAATCTCCCAGTTTATGACAAGAGTGTTTCTGCTGAGTGCATCAGACCAAGACACAACACTGAACTTAAAACCTTCTTTCCATCAGCAAATCTGATGAAAGACCTAAACCAACACTGCAGTAATACACCTCTGCAGATTCTCTGACTTCTCCGTCAGTGGCTCTCAGCACTCACCCCACTACTTCCTATTGAAAACATACATCTGTTTTTTTACTTTTTAAAAAGGATCAGTAATTTCCTACAACACAGCAGCAACACAAAAATGTTGCTCAAAACAGATTGTGCTCTACTAGGAGTATTTAGGGCAGCAGGACAGTGTGCGTGCATGTGTGTTCATGGTGATGAAGGAACATGTTATGTGTTAATGTTGCTCTATGTCACAGAGCAAGAAAACAACCTAAATGCTAAAATGTTCAGACCAACACAGTTCACAGCTGGATAAAGTGCAGTCCAGATGTGGTCAGGAGCACAGGTACTGCACACAGCATAGCTGACATCACACAGGGACGTGATTTACTGATACCTTTCTGTTCACAGAGACAGAACACTGGATGCCCGATCATGATATATTACAGCTCAGCTATTTTACCACTGTGTTGCAAATGGACAGACATGTAACTGAGAGCAGCATCAACGACCTCTGTGGTTTTCACTGGTCAAGATGACTAAGGGAGGTGGTTTCGGATTAAGTGGACCATATAAAGGATGCATTTCACAGAGTTGTGCTATGAGGGTTCTATCTGTTGTATACATGATGTGTTTTCTATTTGTTAATAAAAAGCAGAGAAAAATGTCTTGAAAACCTTGATGTTAATAAAGTTGAATAACTGGGTTTTTAATATTAATGTGGTGGATTTCTTTCTTAGCTCTTAGCTTTTTTTTTACTCTCTTATGTTGCCTGTTAAAGGTCTGAGATTAGCAGTGTTTCACGATTATGAGGACAGTTGCATAAGTAAATGTTAATCTGAGTGAGCCCTGCAGGAAAAATGAAAATAACTGAAAAATAGATTCATAATAATATGGTATGGAGAGATATATTGCACCACTTGAAGAGTTTTTTTTTTTTAAAGAATCATATTTATACATAAAAAAGTAAAGAGAGAGAGAGAAAGAGAAGAGTATGTTTTAAAAGTTAAATACATGTCTGATTGAACTGCAATCTTCCAAGAGATCTTCCCTGGTTGCTCCACAGGTGTTCTGTGGGGTTGAGATCTGGTGACTGATAGTAGTCACTAATTTTTCATAATCATCACAGCATTCAGTGAGACCCTGTGTGCTTGTTTATTTTTATTTTGTCACCTGTCTATATTTATTACAGCAGGCAGACATTCCAGGGGTAGGCATTTTTCTATTATAAACTACACTACACAGCATTTACATTTTTTTTATTTTGACAGGTAATACAATATAT
>JAUBNQ010000020.1:812452-831457 GCA_032353495.1 Ctenopoma kingsleyae | reverse complement strand
AAATCTGTAATAACCAACTGCACAGTTAATTCACACGACATTCGGGACATTAAAGGGATAGTTCGACAGATTGATCGATCCCCTTCGGAGTTTAGTTATTTCACAGAAGCTTCTGTCGAAAAAGTATGTGTGAAATGTAATGAAACTGGAGATCCGGATAGTTATTTAAACAACAGTCGCTTCAAGCGTGCTCTATAATTTGACAAATAAATAATGATAATAATATATGAAAATGTATCTATGTGTTGTCAATCTTGGATAAAAATAATAAATTCCGGTGCAGCTTCATTTATTGGTTGAGCTCATTGCAATTAGCATAAGATGCATGCGAGCTGGAGAACAGGGCGCTGTGATTGGCTGGAGGACGGTAGAGGCCCCGCCCTTCTGAGTTCCGTGTAAACAAACACACACTGGGCATGCGTCATCGGAATAATGGAGGACTGTCTTCTTTACCCGGACTGATGATGTCTGTATTTCTACTGTATTACCTGTGATCTAAGAAAAAACAACTCGTCAACATTTCAGCGTATGTAAGTTAATGTGTGACACTTTAGAATCAGTTCTTTTGTTGGAAAGCAAGAGTAACTCTTAAGTTTGTGCACAATAATGTGACGGTCAGCAACAAGCCGTGTTTGCTATTTGGTTAGCTGGAATAGAAGGCAGCTGTCAGATCCCAGTCCGCTACACACTTAACGGTTGCTTCTGCTTTCAATACATTATCAGCCGGTTTGAAAGGCTACTTGTATTGTCGGTAAATGTTCACTACTTGCTGTTTACTCTTGAATATGACAGTAGTATGGTTGTTTGTTGACTACACTTTTCATTTCTGAGACGCAGAAAAAGCTATCTTGCAGTTAGCATGTTAGCTAGCGGACTAGCTAAATATTTTTCCGAGGAGCAGCTCTGTCAGTGGGCCACGGTGTATGAGTGACGTACCATTCAGCCAATCAGAGGCCCGGGATGGGGAACCAACTATGGTTGTATCCAATCACGAGCTGACCCCCAAACCTTCAGGGTTTTGCTTGTAGACATCGATAAAGTCAAAGTTTCAAGAAGTATCAAGAGTATGTTGCTCGTTAGTTACCGATTACGCAACGTCTCAGTTGGTTAACTGTGTAAGAACAGATGCTTGTAATGCAACACTACACAACTCATATTGTCAAATTGGAGGCTTATGTGTACCGCAAGTATTTATTATCATAGTAGCCTCGGGGGAACTTGTTGTCTGTACTGTTATATCAGTGTTGCCTTTGTGTACAGTGTTGGGTAAAGTATTTCTAATTTCAAAATGAGTATACAGCTTTCACCTATCTGAAGTTGAGCAATAGATGATCTTCTGGGTCTCCACATATGGTTCTGACCTGGTCCTGGTTTTGCGTGGTTGGAGAGAAACTGAGAAATTGGCCTATTTGGTATTTTTGCATATAAAATATAGGTTTCCTTAACTCCCCTAACTTTCCCCTTAACTCCAGAATTGCAAAAGCAGTGTGTTTGTTGCTGTCACGTGAAGGCACAGGACTGATGCAGATTAAATCTATCCAGACTCTGTCAGACATGTAACACCAAAGTTTTCATGATGATGTCTTTGTTTTCCACCAATCAGAGTGAAGGCCAAAGTACAGTCCCAAGATGACGACGGACACTCCAGCCCAGAGTGTGGACTCCAGGATAATGACGTTCACTCCCTCCAAAGAGGAGTTCAAGGACTTCAGCCGGTACATCGCCTATATGGAATCACAAGGCGCACACAGAGCTGGAATGGCAAAAGTAAGTAGGGTTGTCATATTATTAAGATGCATTAGATTCCTATTCTTTTTACACACATGCCTGTTAACACAATCAACACCCTGAAACTCTCCATACACAGTGCTGGGGAAAAGTATTTGCCTACTTCCTGATTATTTTTTTTTCTTTGCGTAATTGTCACTATTTTTAAAGATAACCTGAGTAAATACAAAATGCTGTTTTCAACTGATGATTTCATTTATAAAATGTAAAAATCTCTCCAAACCTGCCTGACTTTATGTGAAAAAAGTAATTGCCCCCTAAACCTAATAACTGGTTGTTCCACCCTTGTTGGCAACAACTGCAATCAATCATTTGTGAGAACTGGCAATGAGTCTTTCACATCACTGTGGAGGATCATTGGCCCACTCTTCTTTGCAGAATTGAGCCACACTCCAAAAACCCCCCAGAGTGGCTGAATAAAACCACTCCTAACCCTAACCCACCTGTGTCAGGTGTACAAATGTAGAAGTTGCTGAACTAATGTCTGCAATGTACAACTGAATGAATATGGTTGGATGCTGCTAGCTACCACTGTATGGCATACTGCAAACAACCAATATGAGAATATATTTGTAATATTATTTAGTATATCAATGTAATTACGCACACTTCAGACAGCAAATTGAACTTACAGTATATCTCCGTGGCAGTAATTAAAAAGCCTTCCAGTCCAGTGAGGGCCCTTTGAACTGATAATGGTAACCAAGTTGAAGCAAGTGGAATGATTATTGAAGTGTAGCTGGTCTCTCAATAGCATCAGTACAGCATGAGAATCACACCAGTGGTGTTCTTCTGTTGCAGGTTATTCCACCTAAAGGCTGGAAACCCCGACAAACATACGACAACATCGATGAGCTGGTGATTCCTGCTCCCATTCAGCAGGTGGTGACCGGCCAGTCGGGACTGTTCACACAATACAACATCCAGAAGAAGCCAATGACGGTCCACGAGTTCCGCAAGACCTCCAACCTGGACAAGTCAGTTTATATAGTTAAATTTATAAATATGTGCTAATACGTATTTGACTGTAAGTTTAGTCTGATTTCTGTATGTCATGACTTGAAATGGGCTGTCTCCAGGACCTTTTAAATGGTTTTCACTGAATCTATCAAAACGTTTCTCACTGTAGGTTCTGCAATCCTCGATATGCAGATTTTGATGAGCTGGAGAGGAAGTTCTGGAAGAACCTGACCTTCAACCCACCTCTTTATGGGGCTGATGTCAGTGGAACGCTGTATGATCCAGTGAGTGGTCATATGTTGTATAACAGCACTGTGTTAAAACTTTCAGTTTGATGCTCACATACTCAACCACATAGTTCATGCTTTTCCTGATGAGCTAAACATTCTGCTTGGTATAATCAGTGTTACCATGACTCAGCTTCTGCTGAACTCTTCCTTTGCAGGATGTGACTGAATGGAACATTGGCCATCTCAACACCATTCTGGACATAGTGGAGAACAACAGCGGGGTCAAAATCAAAGGAGTCAACACACCATACCTCTACTTTGGGATGTGGAAGAGTGCCTTTGCATGGCACACGGAGGACATGGATCTGTACAGCATCAACTATCTGCACTTTGGAGAGCCCAAGTCCTGGTACAGTGACTGCTGCACCCTCACACTGGTCAAACACGTCACATACTGGATTGAGTCTTCAGTTCCTCACTGCTCCAACATCTGTTTTAACAAATACAACACATCTAACTTAACCACCATCCTGCAGTTCCCTTTATTAACACACTTATTGCAGTGCATTCTGTGCATGAGTAATTTAGGCTATTCAGTAATCACACATACTATATACTGTAGATTATAAACAGTATAGACAAAATAGAAGACACATCTCTTCATCAGTAGTGACTGAACAGGCAAAGGCAAAAACAATGCTCTTATATGTTTGGCATCTTTTCTAAGCCAGTCTCCATAAATCAGACCCCAAAAATAAAAACCAAAGTAAAATTCAATGACAAAATAGAAGTGAATTACACATTATTTCATAATATTTCACAAACAATAGAAATATGCCTCCGTTCAATCCTTTTTAGCTTTCTGTAGAATTAAGTTATAAATGTCTGATCTCCTGTACTGAGAACACTTTTGAATGACTTGAATTTGTCTCCAAACATTATTTTCATTTCTGTTTTAGACACCAAATTATTAGATTCCATAATATGTGACTCATGTAACAGTACACAGGTACATCACAATAACCTGTACGGCTGGTTTTATTGTTATTTTAAAGAAGATAAGATTAGAAAAGAAGGATGGCAAGTAGATTAAATAAGTGAGAAGCAACACAACATAACAGTCAAGTAGAAAGAATGACTTCTTTTACGTGTTTTGTGTTATTGAGAACTGTTGCTGAATGTATTGTTGGTCCCAGCTTTAAGGTACTACAGTAATTTGTGACACGTTTGCTATACCATGAGATCTGTTTCCAACCTTTACACAAAGTATGCAAACTTCATACTGTGTTTGATTATTTGTGCTTTTGTTGCTCCTCAGGTATGTTGTTCCACCAGAGCACGGGAAAAGACTTGAAAGACTCGCAAAAGGTGGGTTCCTGCAGAACTCCAAAATGGATTCTAATGTGTGACGACCTGCACTCGTGTTTGTTTTAAATCACGTCATGTGCATTATTCTTTTTCTAACTCCAACCACTGAATGTCACATGTCTCTTAGTGCAACAGCAAAACATGTCTCATTTAACAGTTGAAATCATGATGTATGACCACAACCAGAGAAGAACATGTGTGCTGATGCTGTGGATGGTTTCCTGTATATGCAGGTTTCTTCCCTGGGAACGCTCAGAGCTGTGAAGCTTTCCTGCGCCACAAGATGACTTTAATTTCACCCTCAATCCTGAAAAAATATGGCATACCATTTGAGAAGGTGAACGTTTACTCATTTTGTTCTGTCCTTATGACATTGTGGAGAATAAAGAAACAGTTCTCAGCTGTAGGTTTAACAATAATTACATTGTTCAAGCGGAAAATAAACATAATAGTATTGATGAGATAAGGCATGACGTGTTTAAGGTCTATCGGTCTTTTTACTGTTGTTTTTTATTCAGGTCACTCAGGAGGCTGGACAGTTCATCGTGACGTTCCCCTTTGGCTATCACGCTGGTTTCAACCATGGCTTCAACTGTGCTGAGTCCACCAACTTTGCCACTCAGCGATGGATTGATTACGGCAAACAGGCGACACTGGTACACATTAGCTGTTCATATGAATCTTTTGTTGTGCAAAGGTTCCTGCTGCTGGATCTACAAACCCCCTTTCCAAAGGAGTTTTCTACAGTGTAGTAAAAACTCTAATCAGTGATTTGTCAATTCATGTGAACACTGACTTTGACAAAAGTACAAAGAAACAATGTCTTCACTGTGATTTGTAAATATGCAGTGATCAAATTTAGAATGTGCTGCTGCAGCAAAGACGGTGTCATGTTTCCCAACTCAGGAATTCTTGCAATTTTGCAAGTGGAATATTTGTGGATACAAGACTACTTGACACTTCGTGGTTTGATTGTGCTCTTCATGTTCATTATGAGATCAACAGAAATAGGAATTCATAGCTGGAGAACCTGGTGGTGCTTCTGCACAGAATTGATATGTATGTATGTGTGTATTACAATACATTACACACCATAATAGACAACCAAGCGCAACACACATTCTGATTTTTATTCCCACACCCATGTTCCAAAGCATAATAGCATTACCATGGTAATGGGAATAAGAGGATGGTTCTATACTGTAGGTCACATAAACAGATTGTGAGATAGCTGATTTAAGACTTCCTGTGGTCAGCAGATGGATTTAATGGCCTTTCACTCCACAAACCACCAAAGTTCATGTAAGTGTTCATGTAAGACAGTGTTTGATGGAACATGTTGATCATTACTCTGTTCTCGCAGTCTTACCTGTAGCAAGGATCACAGAGGTCAAAGGGTTCCTCCTGTAGAGGTGCTCCTTGTTTCACACTGCTCTAACAGTTAATACCTAGACTAAAAAGCTCCGTCTGTGTTGTGCTTACAGTGTTCGTGCCGTCAGGACATGGTGAAGATCTCCATGGATGTGTTTGTACGCAAGTTTCAGCCCGACCGTTACAAGTTATGGAAGTCGGGAAAAGACAACGCCCCCATCGACCACTCAAAGCCCACACCAGAGGCTGCGGAGTTTCTGAAGACAAACAAGACTGAACCTTCAAAAGAGAGTACACGTGAAGCTGAATGTGAGGAGCCCGTTCCCCCTGTGCAGGAGGACAAAAGGTCTGCCTTCACACTTGCTACTAATACATCTCTACATTACTTGGTTATTGTACTGTGGCTGTGAATTATCTGTGTGTTTACCTCTGACAAAGTGGTGGTTTGACAGTGATAGCCAAACAGAAGCCAGTGCTCACTCTTATTCATGTCTCCCATGCACCAGTCCAAAGACTGCGACAAAGCATCAGCTTGAAGCTGCTGAAGATGTGAAAGCTGAGCTAACCCTGCTGGAGCCTCAGGAGGTGGAGCAGAAGAAGGCCAAGCTGTCACACAAGGAGTCTCCACCTAAAGTCCCCATCAGGCCAGGTAAAACCTGCCCTACCTGCATCATATGAGTAGAAAATGATCTTTAAAACAAGAAGCAGGTTTTCTACCCATCACAGCCATGGCCTCCTTGGACTGATCAACATTTTAGTGTTAACCGTGACAAGAGTCTGTTGTGATTAATACAGTAAGATAATTGGTTTATTACAGCAGTGAAACCATACAGACTGTAACTACACCGCTGTTGTATAATGTCATTGTATAAAATGCAAGCTAAAATAAATTAGTATCAGTAATTAAAGTGATGTATGTTATTCTTGCAGAGACAGTAAAAGTAAAGCCCAAGAAGGAGAAAGACATCAGGCCACAGTCTAAATCTCAGTCCAGGACCAGCACTAAGAAAACGTCAAATAGACGAAGCCCATCAAAAAAAGACAAGAATGGTCTGTCGGCTGCAGACGTGCGTCCTCCCGAGCCTGCCGAGAGCCAGGTGGTGGCTCCGTTCTCCGAGGAGGGCGGCGGCGAGGAGCCTCAGCTGGGCAGCAGCTGCAGCCCTGCACACCAACAGTTTCAGAGGACCCTGAGTCCTGCAGATGTCCTGCACGTCCACAGCTATGCCAAAGGAGACTACGGAGAGGCAGAAGCCCCAGCCAAGGAGGAGAAGAAGAGTGAGAGCAGTGACAATGAGACGGAGAAAGACAACAGACTTGTGAGTAGATAGAGACATTACACACGTTACTGTTTGACATGTTGTCCATCCATTGATAGAATCCAATGTCACTAGTCACTTGTTTGCATCCTTACATATTGACCTGAAATTGTCCGAGCTCACTGTCAAGTGTTTAATGAGCCAATTCTTTAGACTCATCGGATAATGCGCATATACGTTAACAAGATAAGTTGCACCAGTTCAGTTTCTGGTGTATGGTCTGAATATTTGTTAGTACATCATTTATGCAGGCAGTTAAAAAGTTTTTGTTCATTTCATTTCTTTGCTTTTATTCTTTTTTTTACCACCATTTTTAAAGAAGTGCTAAAGAAAGAGGAGGGAAGATCTACTTCTCCGTCATGAATTAGCCATAGCTGCTGCACGCACTCACTTTATGTCATACAAGCCCAGCTGTGATCTGTGTCGCAAGTACAAACTGCTTTGGTTAAGTTTCATTGTGAATATTAGTGAACTATATGAATATTTGAGCAGCAGCATGTATAGAGGAGGAACACTGCAAATAATGGAGCATCACTGAAGTCTGAACAAACTAAATATGATGACTATTCACTATGATTGATTATCTATGTGGTCTAAACTCTAGATCTGTGAGCATGACTCTAAACTGCCAGGATGATCTTTTAAAACAACTGTAGCTTCTACTGTTTTTGTTCTCTCCAGCAGGTGGCAGAAGAAGAGGCTGCAGATGCAAAGCCAGAGAGTGATCTAGGGCAGCTACCAGGCCACCATCCACTCATAAAGGATGGCATGAGTGATGAAGGTCAGTCACATCAACAATAACGGCTTAAGTGGGATGCTCCCCCATCACACTGAACATGAACTTTAAGTCTCTAACTTCCTCTCTCTGGATGTTGTTTGATGTGTGTGTTAACAGAGGCTCCAGAGGAGCCACCCCCGGTAGAAGAGGGTGGCCTGGAAGGGGAGAGCTGGGCTAAACCTCTAGCTCACTTATGGCAGAGCAGACCTCCCAACCTGAAAAAAGAGAGGGAGTACAACCAGCGTGTGGGCTCCAAAGCTCCATACTGCTCCGTCTGCACGCTGTTCCACACATACCAGCAGGTAAACTCCCAGACCACACACTGGTCAGACCAGCAGGTGCCGTGGAAACACGTCCTGCACGTAAATTACTAAATAACGCTCTATTTGTCACTATTAGTTATGATGATGTGAGCTAAGTTTATGGGTTTCTCCGTGATGCCTGCTGGTCTCTTTACTACGTTTAAGGCCAGTGGATCAGCAGGATAGTGCTTGTTGGATGGTGCTGTAAGCTTCATGTTGTGTCCTGTGCCTGCCGTCAGACCGAATGTGCCAACAGCGTAGACAGTCCCATGATGGTGGCTGGTGGGCGAATGCGGACCAAACCTCTGATCCCAGAGATGTGTTTTACCACCACCACGGAGGAGGACTCGGAGCAGGAGGAGCAGCCCGTCACGCCTCACCTGGAAGAAGATGGAACCAGCCTCCTCATCAGCTGCTCTCAGTGCAGCGTCAGAGTCCACACCAGTCAGTACACAAACACTCCAACTGACAATATTGGCTCGCTTTTCTTCTTTTGCACAGAAATACATGTAGACGGCAGTTATTTTACCCAACACGTGCACTGACCAAACCTTGCCTGTGGGTGGCAGCACATGCTAACACATGAGACATTACTCCAGTGTGCCAAACTGTGTCTTTGTGTTTGTACATTGCAGGCTGTTACGGCGTGGATCCAGCCAGTGTGAGCAAGGAGTGGAAATGTGCACGCTGCAAGGCCAACGCCATGACTGAGGTCAGTGAACACATTATGCATTGCTGCTTAGTCACAGCCTCCGCCTAGTTCAGTGACCACTTTATTTCTGAACTCTGAACTAATCATCTCCAATAATGAGGGTTATTTGTACTGTTATTGGTCTGCACATTGTTCACAAATCACATATTCCAAAATAAACAATTTCATACAAGCCATTAGATAATAATGGTGTAACTTCTTTGTTAAGGGGTTGTGTTGTACCTACTACAGTTAAAGTGTAAGTACGCTTCAGGGAGAGGCGTTAAATTCAATTCAATGAAACTTTATTTGTATAGCGCCAAATCACAACATAAGTCATCTCAAGGCACTTTAGAGTGTAAGGTTTAAGACCTTACACAAAAAAAGGGATATATAAAGCCCAACAATCCCACTTGAGCAAGCACTAGGCAACTCCCTTTAACAGAAGAAACCTCCAGCAGTCATCTCCAGTCATCTGTCTCGCCCAGTTGGGGTGAGTAGACAGAGAAGAGAGAAAAGAACAACGGGTAACAGAGATCATAACAACAACAACGAGCAGCAGACAAGACACTGGACAGGTTGATAGGACCAGTAACTACAGCTCAGAGGTCGAGGATACCTGCAGAAAGATACAGAGAGAGAGCAAGAGAGGGAGAGAGAGGACGAAGCACAACTAGGGGAGAGAGAAGACACAAAGTTAATAACATGCAATGATGATATAAGAGTGGACAGAGAGAGAGAGAGAGAAGGAGGAGAGGAGAGGAGCTCAGTGTAATGTGGGAGGTCCCCCAGCAGACTAAACCTAAAGCAGCAGAACTAAGAGATGGCTCAGAGTCACATGGGGATAATAAGAGCTGTTACTGGCTGTTCGTGTTTTCCCTTCTTGATTTTGATGCCGGTTGAGTTTGTTGACAGTGAAGACAACACAAAGGAAGTTAAGTTCCAAACATCTAACACAGTGATTGCACTGCAAACACTGTTCTCACAGAACCAGCTTCAGCCACCACAACGAAAGCTTTGATTTCACTGCCCTATCTGCTGCTGCATTGAGCCACAACTCCTGTAGAGGAGGTTGAGAAGTGTTTAGTTTCACAGAGGTCGTTTCAGTCCTCTGCCTCTGTGACACAGTGTGCTGTTGTAACGGGATTATTCACTGTAGCAGCCACATCCTCAGCAAGGTCTTAATGAGACAGCTGCTGCTGCTCATAAAGCTGCTGCACACAGAAATCTAGTGTTACAGACATTTGCCAGCATGAGAACAATAAGTGGCACATTGATGAATTCTTAACAGTTCACAGTCGTCTGGAGTTTGAGAGCTTGAGTAGCTTCACTAATGTAACTGTACTAAATGTACAGTACAGCTGTAAACCACATATATAACTGTTTGTTCTACACAGTATAATCATGACCTGGGCTACATTCATGAAGTAGTTGGATTCTACATGAACACACAGTGATTAAGAATCTTACTCTGTTGTTTGTCTGAGCACTTGGTTGATGGTGGGTTTTTTTGTTGGTTTTTTTGTAGAACTGTTGTTTGTGTTCACTGAGAGGCGGAGCTTTGCAGAAAGCCAACAACAACAAGTAAGTAGCTCCAGTCATGAGGGAAACAGTTGAAGAACAGAAAAGGCCATTTGACTCAGAACACTGGAATAGTCGTGATCCAACTGACTGAATATTATGTAGACAATACGTCAAAGGCCGATATATTATTGTGGAATAAAAACTAAAAATGGAATAATGCAATTGTGAAATTCTAGTTTCAGTCCAGAAGAATCAGATAGTGACACAGTGTGTACTGTTCAACAGGCAGCTTACTGCCAGTGTAGGTGGGTTAACTGCTGTGTGTGTGTTTTACAGGTGGGTGCATGTGCTGTGTGCAGTAGCTGTGCTCGAGGCGCGCTTCGTCAACATCACTGAAAGAAGTCCTGTGGATTTAAGTGGAATCCCCCTGCAGAGATTTAAACTGGTGAGTTCAAGTAACAGTTACACTTAATGGCTAAGCTACGTCTAATATATCCACAGAGCTGGTGTTCAGATAATGGAGTCTCAAATAACAGCCCCCCGAGTGAGGGGGAGTCAAATCACCTTTCTAGTAGTTTACATGACAGTGTAGATATGTTTCCTTTTCTTCACTCATTTATTCCACTCTCTACTTTGCTGTTTCGTATTTTAGAACTAATTAATTATTAACCATGAAACAGAACATTTCCTGCAGATGAATGAGGGGAAAAAACACCTGTGGCTGCTGAAAGACTTTTATTGTGGAACAGTAAGCAGTGTTTTCAGTAGGAATGTCAGGATCAGGTTTTTTTACTACAGTAAGTGGTTTATTATTGCTGCTAACATCGAGTATGATCAGATATTCTGACATTAAATTAATATTAATATTAATTAATTAAAACTTTACCTCAACATGTAGCCTGGATGTACTGGGAATCAAACCACTCACCTTGGGGTTCACAGACAACTGTTCTACCCACTGAGCTACTTAGTCTACTTTTTCACTCGCTTCTTGATTCAGATATTTAAGTTTATAAGTTTAATGTCTGTGAACATTCTCAGTCATCCAGGTCATGGTTATCCCAAAAAAGGTTATTCAGTTGCAGCTGGTCTTGTTTTAGTTCCTTAAAGATGTTTCACTCTCCATTCCAGAGGACTTTCTTAATTCTCAATTACAAGTTTAGGTTGATCTCATGATGATATGAATGAAGCTACAGTTACAGCATGAATGAAAGTTTATCTAGGAGAATGTGGCAGGTGATCATTTAACTAGATGAGAAAAATCACAGCCGTGCACTAACATTGAGAGCGTAACAGCTCACCTCTCGCTCTGTTAATAGCAGCTTCCTGATGCCTGCTAATGAAATCTGACATTTCCTTTTGTCAGAGATCCTATCTGATGCTTTGTCTGAGGGATTTAAATATTGTGAGCTGTCTGTCAGCTCCAGCACTAGTGAGGTGTTCAGGGAGAGCACAGATTGAAGGTCATCTGTGTTGAGAGGCGTTCAGGGAAAGAGTGAAGGTCAGCTGTGTTTTCTTTTTTATTTTATTTTCAATTCTTTTTTTTCTTTTTTTATAACCAGTCAGCTGTGTTTTCTAGGCGCTCAGAGCCTGTTAGTGCTTAGTCTTCCAAATTGTTGGTGATTGAATAAAACCCTGCACCAAAAACAAAAACTGAGCTATGAAATACATTGTGGCTCAAAAAATGGTTTTGGAGAATCTACTGATCTAATTAACATTAATTGGAGTCAACAGCTAGCTGAATGCTTTGATAAATAGAGTGATGAATAGTGTCACAGTTCAGCGCTTCCTCCCATGCTTAGTATCTAAACTCACAGTCGCAGCCAGAGTGTTCAAATTATTGTTCAGTAGGGCTGCACGATTTGGGGAAAAAAGTCATATTGCGATTATTGAGATCATTATCGCGATATGCGATTGCGATATGATAAAGGGCACTTGCTTGCAAAATTACAGTAAACATATAGTTTCTTCAAATTATAGAAGAATTTACACATTTTCAGATCTGCTGTTTAATTTCAGTCAGTAAACCACAGAGATGCAGGTTCAACTACATCATTACTCCTGTGCATTTTGTACTCTGTGTGTCAGTAGAGTTTTTGGTGAACTGTGAAGATTTAATTTGACAGTGAGACCAGAGAGTCACAACATTATGTTAAGAACAGTAAAGAACATCTTATAATATTACTGCTCCTACACAGACCTCATTCATGATTATTAGATCAACATGAGGCAAACATTATTTTGTACTTAGTCATAATTTAATAAATATAAATGGCATATTAGTAACTATGACAACAGAGGTAAATAACAGGCAAATTATACTTTTTTGACAAAACAAAGGTTTGTCCCTCTCTGCCTCTGATTAGCTTAGTGTTCTTGCTGCAGCCAATCATCTCTCTCATGGTGCAAACTACAGAGAGCTGAGCTCCTCTTTATGATAAATGATCTTATCTGAAAAGATAATTTATGAAATGTTGGGGGTGTTTTCTGTTTGTCATAGATTTATGTTTTTCTGTATCATCATCATCATCATGGATCAAATTTAAAATAAGGATTCATCACTGATTTATAAAGTTACCTGCATGGAGAGAAGGATGTGAGAGGATTTTTCTGTTGTTAATGACACAGACGTCCTGAGACCTGCATCATTACTCTGCAGAGTCCATGTTACTGTTCTTATAATACTGTGAAGTTAAAGTAAAAGTAAAGGTCTCCACGCTTCACTGCTGCTGCAGTTCACACAGCATCAGTCACTTTTCACTTTTTCCTTTTCTTATTTTTATGAATATGGACAGTGAGAAATACATCATGGTTTCTACGTTTGACCACAACAACGTAGAAAATAAAGTCAGCTCCCCTGAGAGTGATGTTATAGTTGCACACTGAACAACAAAGTCAGAGAAAACTATCATGCGCTCACGTTAGTCAGCTGGTAAACATAGAGTGAATGAGAGATAATAGATTGTTGCTTCAATCCATGTTCCCATGATATAAATCGCAGCATTTTGTGTTCATGTAATGTCACAGACTGATATTGTGATTGCGATTTCGTTTCAGCAGCCCTAGTTCACATTAAATTGTCATTCTGTGCAGCAGGAGGCTCATGTGGAGCCCAGCTGTGAAGGAGAGCAGCTGCAGCAGATTGAGACATAATACATTAGAGTTCTTTGATAATACTGCAGTGACAAAGCTCCTTCAGATCAGCCTGGGACATCTCTAATTACAACGTGGCTGACTTGTTCCCAACGCTCAGGCTCCTGTGTTTGTATCGCTGACAGAAATGTTACTACTGTAAGAAGCGGATGAAGAAGGCGTCTGGCTGCTGTGTGCAGTGCTCTCATGGCCGCTGTCCCACAGCCTACCACCCCACCTGTGCACAGGCTGCTGGAGTGCTTATGCAGCCAGATGAATGGCCCTTTGTGGTCCATGTTACCTGCTGTCGACACAAAGGCCCCACTCAGATTGAGGTAAGGAGATCTGGTAACCTGTTCTTCAAGGCTTTACTCTGAACTAGTCCAGTACTGATGCATTAAAGTGCATCAAATGTGAGAGAAGCAGTTTGTAGTCAACAATAGTGATGCACAAAGCTGTGATTTCCTGTATTTGTTGTGACAGCGCAATAAAGCAGCTATGCATGAGCTGACTGTGGGACAGAAGGTGATATGCAAGCACAAGAACGGCCGCTACTACCAGTGTGATGTGGTGCAGCTGTCTAAAGAGACGTTCTATGAGGTCAACTTTGACGATGGTTCCTTCAGTGACAATCTGTTCCCTGAAGACATCGTGGTAGGTTTCACTGCCTTCTTCACCTTAATCTTATGATTTAAAAGAAAACACATGACAATGACACTGAGGTCATGTCCATTTTGATTTACACTGAATTCTCTAACTTATTTATCCACTGTTGTGAAGTTTTCTATTTTTGCATTTGGCCCATTGTGTCTTTGTGAATATTTAAATCCATCAGCAAACTACACAAACACATCAACTAGTGCTTCTGTTCAGCTCACTCAGAACTCTGTGGTGTTTGATTTGTCTGTTAGAGCCGAGACTGTGCCCAGCTCGGACCCCCACCCCAGGGTGAAGTGGTTCAGGTGCGATGGACCGACGGCCTGGTGTATGGTGCCAAATTTGTGGCAGCTCATGTCACCCAGATGTACCTGGTAAGAATCTTATGTAGAAACATAGCTGACACACACACACACACACACACACACACACACACACACACACACACACACACACCACTTATTGTCAGGGGCTTTTCTTAACTCGGTCAACTCAGAGCTACTTTTAGCTGTGGAGTGTTTTGTGAATCCGCCTCCTGGTCTTTACCATTGAACCTCCCATGTTTGGAATGTGCTGCCTGAGCAGAATCACAGCAGGCGGCGACATGAAAACGCTGCTTCATGTTGTTATATACATACATGATGTGATGTCTGTCCTTGTTTTTTGTTATTCTTGTTAGGAAACATTTGCATTTGAGCTGTAATTAGCAACATAAACTCATATGATTATGATCACATGGTAGAAACTATCTCCATTTCTGGAGTGCAGGTAGAATTTGAGGATGGCTCCCAGCTAACAGCCAAGAGAGATGATGTCTACACTCTGGATGAGGAGCTTCCCAAAAGAGTCAAATCCAGACTGGTGAGTGCAGCTGATATTTTCTCTTTAACCCTGTGTTTATGCATTGGAGCGTGCAGGATGGTGGAGGTGGTGTCGTCAAACTGTCTTGTGTTTGTCTCTGCAGTCGAAAGCATCCGACATGAGATTTGACGGAATCTTTGAGGAGAAGGAGATCATCCAGGAGTCAAAGAGACAGAGGGTCATCAACTCACGTTACAGGGGGGACTACATAGAGCCCGTGATTTACAGAGCCATCATGGAGTAACTCCGGCTCCCTGTCTGCTCAGCCACACACCACCAGCACTGACAGACTGAACTGTGCTCACTGTACCTTAACTCAGCAGCTAGCCACTGACAGAGTGTAGCTCCACATGACTTCCTTCAGGACCCGCTTCAGACTGTTCTCGATTTTTTTTACTCCTTGTTTGTCAAAGACAGTTTCTTTGGCTTTGTTTGACTGTGATCAAGGAAACTGCAGTATTTTTGCTTTTAGTTTTTCCGTAGGACTCCAGACACGGTGCAGTAGGCTGGTGTCCAGCCGCGGCAGTATGTAACAGTAGGAAGCAATAGAAAAAAGGCACTTGTATAATAAAGTAGTATTTTGAGAGTAAGGCACCAATAAAAAGACAAAACAGCTGTTCTACAGTACAGAACTGCTCTTTACTAAACATTTCAGTGAACTTTGAGTTTAAAGATGACATCAGCATTATTTGATTTCTTCCCTGTTGCCCTCAGTGCCTATGAAACAGAGACCGATAGGTATCAAAGGTCATTTAAATTCACTCGTCACCTCACAGTTAGAATTACTGCAGCTTTTCTTTTAGTTCTTCTCACCCCAAAGTCTTTCACCTAATGACCACTTTGAGCCCAAATTATTCAGCGCAGGGTATGATTTAGTACATCATGTGATGGAACTGTCAGAAATGTTTAAAGGGGCGCTACATCCCTGTTCAACTTTTACTTTTTCTGTCAGGATTTAAAGGTTTTGCTCAGCTCAGTCTTTTGGCTGAACAAAAACTAACAGGTGCAGTGCCCCTTTAAAGCTGCATTTCTTTATCGTTTAAACTGGCAGTTCTTTTTTTCTATAGACTAATCTTTTGTCTATAGAAGGTCAGAAATTCAGATCACCATTTCTCAGGCTTTTGACTGTTTATTCAGTTTAGTATAAAGAACAGAGACAGTCTTCGCATTGGAAAAGTTACAACTAGTAAATATTTGGTGTTAAAGGGCAACTTCACTGATTTTCAGTTTTGCGGTACATGTGTATGAAGAGCATAAAACTTCCATTCACCTTTTCATAACTATCCTTAGTATTAGGTGAAAATCTCATTTTTCTTTTCTAGTTCTGATGTTGTCATCTGGTTGCTTAGACTTTGGATGTTGTGGTCATGATCATCCTACTCGTCCAGAACTCTTCCACATGACATCATCTGAACTCCTGATGATGAAAAATGACTAGCTGAAAAACTCTTCAGCTACAGGCAGAGAGATCTTTGAATATAGGGAGGGCAGATGACAAACATTTACTCCCTGGACTACAGCCGTAGAAAGCAAGTTGACCTTTAAATGTGGATTACATTTCTGACGACTGACAGACTGTAAATGTTACCTCTGATACCTGTGCTGTCCTAATCTGATTAAAGATCATTTTATTTAGATACAAGCACGATATGAAGATAATACAAAGGAAAGTGTAAAGGCTTTAAAAGTAGGCGTTGACATAGGGCCACTCCACAGGACAGGGACCCCTGGGAACTCTGTACAGTACTTGTGGTCCATAATCTTAAAATAATCACCAAAAACCTGTGGACATGGTTTTTGTGGCTCAGGGGCTTAACTCAGTTGCTAATTAGGTTTGATGATCGGCACAGCAACATTTGATTTCCTAGCTTTAGACACAGAGACGCTTTTCTGCTGACGCTCATTAATCACTGTTGGGTGTTGGACTGAATTGTCTACGTTCAGTTGTCTGTGTCCACAACACACTGTCAGAACTTTTGAAGTGACCCAACACAAGCTCCCTAAGTGTATTCATCACAGAAGGTGCTGGTCCGGTCCAGTAGCAGAGCTTCAGGCCAGAGCCGTTTACTTCCTTCAGTAACACTCTTTAGTAAAACATGTAGTTTTATATACGTGAGCTGATGCAGCTGGTGACATGTCTGGACTTTGTACACACAGGCGTCAATTCGGAAACACAATTGCACTGGTATTATCCTTAAATTAAAGGAAAACTTCACCCAAAATGTTTCTATCAGTTACCTACTGGCCTCAGATGGACTGGAATGATGCGCAGGACGTTTGTACTCATGATCCTTCATCCATAACACACACGGTAGCCATTTCTGAAATAACGAGGTGACAGGTTATTTTTAGTAGCACACACACACACTTAAAGATTGGTTGATTCCCTCTATTAGTGCAGCTACAGTATCTGAGTTTCTGTATTGATACAGACTCAGTCACTTTTGGTACCTTACTTTGAAATGTTTTTGAAGATTTGTACATTTCTAAGACTTTTGCAGATTTGTGTCCTTTTGTGCATGAGACAAAAGAAGTTCTTATTTTTGTAGCAGTACAAGAACACTAGCTAGATTACATGATCTAAAATTGGCAACATTTCAGTCAGAATCAGGGTCAGTCTCAACAAAGAGTAAGTTATTACTTGGTGCCACAGACACATTTAGTTTTTTATCAGAGTAACAAACTGGTTTCACATGGAATTCATTCCTGACTTCAGGAACAGTGCGACAGAATAATCTTATTTCAAACATCCACTTATAAGCTTTTTGTTGGCCTTTACACTCCTGACTGAAGCTCTGAAAAAGCCAGTAAGTGGCCTTTGAGTTGAGATTATTGAGTGAGTGTGAGAGAGCTTTTACTGAACACTTTCCAGTATTGTTTCGCTTCATGTAACGTCGGTATCTCATGAACCAGCTCGGACCCCCAGCTCTCCGAGTTGCATCGTGTAACAAATGAATCCAGAATAATGTGGATGAAGTGTTTCTTTAAGTGGGAGCAGTGCCAATTACTCCACTTAACTATGCCTCATCTTTAACTGTAACTAGCAACTGCATTCCTTCCCAGTGAATTGAGTAGAACTGAAAATAGCCTCTACTGTACATGTTGACTTGTTTTTACCAGCCTATTTATTAAGGTGCTTTAAGAAAGCAATGTCTGTCTTACAGACATGAATCTGCAGTAATGCTGCAGAGGTTGTGCTTGATGATGTATGTTCTATTTTTTCTACAGTATATAGATACATTTTAAAGAATCTGATCAGATTTTTAATGCTTTGTCTGCCCGGTCGTTTCCTCGCTCTTCTACTGAACGTTGTGCTTTGCACTTGTATTTAAGCCCCCGTCTGCGAGGACATTTGAATAAGTTGTGTGCTGCCATCACTCATTGGTTAAAAACCTGTTTCTAGAATGTTAATTGTACATTTATAAAATGTCTTACAGATTGTGTGCCCCTCCCTCTTGGCCAAGCTTATTGATCACATTGCACTAGTTAGTGGGACACGGTGGCCTTCAGAAGTCATCCTTTGCCTGTGAACTTGTTTTGGTTGTGGTGTGAAACAGCAGATAGAGCAGCACTAGTTTTCTAGTTAGTTGCCAGTTCCAGCACCCTGCTTTCATCAGTTCAGTGGAGAAGGAATTTATTTTATTCATAAAATATCAAAAGAGTTGTACATGGGGAGGGAGGGGATTTTCTATTCTATTTTGTTGCGTTTTGTAAAACATATTCTATGTGTATTTTCACAGGAAGCTGTGAAGTGTAAATGTCATGTAGTCTATTTTAAGATGTTGACTCAGAGATGAACTGTCCGTTATTGTTGTCTCCTCCTGCAGAGAAATAACTCAACTTCTAGATTAACATTCAAGCATTTTGTAAAGTTTCATTTGTTTCAGTAAAGAAATTTGCTTCAGCGCTAACATCTGTGTCCTCATTCCACATGTTCTCCCTTTATTTCTATTTCAATTCAATTCAATTCAACTTTATTTATATAGCGCCAATTCACAACATTAGTCATCTCAGGGCACTTTACAGT
>JAUBNQ010000020.1:786394-798252 GCA_032353495.1 Ctenopoma kingsleyae | reverse complement strand
GTGGACAGAGGAGAGAGAAAAGAACAACAGGCAAATCAAAGACAACAACAAGAAGCAGCAGACAAAACACTAGGCAGATTGGTAGGACCAGCAGTTGCACACTGGATATCATACAGCTCAGAGAGATACAGAGAGAGGGGGACAAAGAGGAAGAAGCAGAACTGCAGGAGAGAGAAGACACACAGTTAGTGGCAGTATTGGCATATAAGCTCTAACTATAAGCTTTCTGAAAAAGAAGGGTCTTTAGCCTAGTCTTAAAGGTAGAGAGGGTGTCTGCTTTCCAAGTGCTCTGCTGGGGCAGTATGGTTCTATTATCTTTTATTTGTTATTATTATTTTTGTAAGGAGTTAGTTGTGGCAGGAAAATGTTTTTAGCTGCTAGTTATTTTGTTATTCCCTGCTGCTTGTCTTGAGGGACTTATTCTAATTCTAGCCTAATTATAGCCTAATTCTAATACCTCTGTTTCACGTTAACTTGAATTCTACAGTTTCAGTATGCTTACAAGTACATGTAGATGGGCTCACCGCTTGTGTAGGAGGCAGTTACCTTGCCTGATAGTGAAGTCCACCCTGTGCTTTGGATGTGGCTGTACAAACTGACCACAGTCAAGTATTTTGAGGCATTTATTCTCATTTTGTAGAAAGCTCTTTGAACATAGAGTGGTGTGATAAAGGAAAGATCCCATTTCTCCCTCTGCATTATTAAAGTCCCCATGCTCTGAAAGCCCTACACCTGCTTATGTTTTTAGCACTATGTATAAAATGACTCAGAAGATACTGAGGTCTGAATTCTCCCATGTGTTGTGCAGATTTATTTTTGTCTTCTACTGCTCCATTGTTGTCCCAGTGCGTGAGAAAACCTCAGGCTTGTTCACTTACGCATTGACTCTCTGAGCACCAGAGACACGCAATCCCCTGACCCACCAATCCACAGACAGCAGCGTTAATGAAGTGTGCTCACAGAGTCCAGATTGTAACCTGTTAAAATAACACAGGAGGATTTTCCCCAGGAGTGGTAAAATGCTCAGGGCATCCGTGACCCATTTATTCTGCTGGTCTTTGCTTGGCTGGATGCTGACAGCAAGTAATGTAGGTGACGGAACTGCCCAGAAGCTCCAACAGAGAGTCATTCATAAACCCCTGCTTCATAAGAAATAACCATGTCATATATGAGCCATTTCACTCTGTCCTCATGAACTTGTCTTTAGTCTTCAGAGTCTCTTATTGTGTAGGATAGCACCGTTGTTTAGCCTAGACAGTTCCTACTGGTCTCATACAATCTTTAAATACCCAAAATGTCCCTATTATGTTTAATATTTCCATATCTTCACCAGGCAGTTGTTGTGTGGGTCTACTTCTTTTATTTCACTTGTGATTATGGGAAATAAAGCCTTGCTTTCTGATTTATGAGGACTGGATTTCCTTTATAGCAGAACACTCAAGCAGGACCAATCCATCAAACAGCAAAACCGTATGGAAACAGAAAGGCAAGATACATCATTATTAGCTGATTTCTTAAATGTGTCTAAGTGTTTTCAGGAATTTTCTTTTAGTAGACCTTTGAGCATTCACTGATTAGCAGCTGTTTTGTTTCACCAAATCACAGCTCATATGCAGTTCATTATGTGATATTAGACATGAAAAGAAACAAGCCGCCAAAGCTGCAGGGGTTGACTCGGTTAAGGAAACAGTTTCCCTTGTGACTTCAGGTTTTCTACTGCAAAATTTCTGTGTGGCTTTATGCAGCTGACCTTTTTTAGGTTTCATTTTTGACACATTATATTAGGATTTAAATTCAGGTATATTTTTGCACAATTTGTTAAAGAAGAACTATTAACTGGCTTTGGCATTGGTGTTTATTTCCAAGGAAGACTTAATTTGATTTGCGAAGTCTCTTGAGACTTGTGCCTTGTGTGTCAGAAATTCCTCAGCAGTGCACTTTATGTGCCCTGACAGAGCACAAGCTTTGTTGCCCTCTAAAAATCCAGGTAAGTCAGTTTGGCTTCCAACAAAATGCTTCTTGACACAGACGTACAGACGTACATATACATACATATATACAGTTGTGCTTTAAGAAGAAATTGAGCGGTGTCTGAATTTATTTAGGCCTCATCCCCCAAAGTGGAGACAGATGTGAGGATTAATAGAGCATAACCTGCTTAATGCTGAGAAACAACAAACTAACACAATACACTCACTTAACTCTGGAATTTTTAGTTTTACATTCAGTGTTTCCTTATAAAGGCACTTTAGTGTTTCTGTAGAATAAATCACCATCTTACTATGTTTGTCACATAATTGTCATATAATTAGTTTAAGGCATAAATGTTTATCATGTTCATCAGTGCTTTAGTGGTCTGTTGCACATAATATGGATATGGAGCGACTGTGGCTCAGTTTGTAGTCTTGATGTAATTTATACATCCAGGATTGGTCGTTCAACTCTTGGTTAATACTGGACACATGTCAAGGTGTCCTTTGATAAGACATTGAAACCATATAGTATCTTTAAGGACAAATACATTTGCTCTGTCACTGTTTGTCATGAGTGAATGACAGTGTACAAAACATTCGACTTTTGTATGATTTCTGGTACATAATACAGACAGTATACACTGCATGTGTCAGATACACATTTAATGTAGGTAAATATAAGTATTGGATTGGATATGAACACACAAACAAAAACTCTAACTGTGACGTTCCTTTTTTAGTGGGTACCTCTAAAAAGGTGTGCTTGCTTTGCACTAGGATTAGGATAAGATGGAGAAGGTAAATTATGTTTTGGTGGGATGTAAATGGTGTTTGCCCGGCTCCCATTTTCCATGTTTGAGCTCGTCTCAAAACACCTCACACTTGTCTCTTCAGTTTGTTGTGTTGAGGTTAAATCCAGACAGACTGTGTGATTAGCTGGAAACATGATGTTGTCTCATCAGTCAGTTTATCTACACTATTCACATGTGGGCTACAGGTCTTAGACAGACACAGTACTCCACTGAGGAATATGACTTCTTCATCTGTACCTGCTGTAACATGTTTTCTTTTATACCAACAGGTTTACCAAACTGGCACCAGTGTTCCTTGATCCAAATTATAAACGATTCTCCAGGATTGGTAATTTTCCACCTCCATTTGGAGTAAAATCACAAGGTAAGATTAACATTCTTGTCTTTGCAGTGAAAGGTACCACAGATAAGTGGCTCTGGATTGCTCACCAGTTAAAACTTGATTTTTCTGAACACTGAACACTAGCTGGAAAACTAGACTAGAAGTGTTAAGGCATCAGTTTAAAAATGTGTGTGTATCACTCGTCATATGACTGTTTCTAAAGACAAAGCTCTTTGTACCTGTTCTGAATGACTGCATCTATAGTTGAGTGTCTTTTGAGTGTCTTTTGTAGTTCACACAATGAATTATACCAGTGGGGATAAGTCAGCACCCTTTGTTGTTCACATGATAGTGGGTTGTTTTGTGAAGAATGAAAAACATAGAGCTTTGAGGGAGAAGTACCAACCCGTGACTACCTAAAACTTGATCAACAACTCCATAAAGTCAGATAAACAGAGGAAGTTAAGAGGGTTCAGACAATGTTAGACGATCAAACACATACTGAAGCTTTACACACACATTCTCACATACTGCTGCTAGAGGTGGTCAATCTGATGATCTCATCTCTGATTGCTTTAAAGTGTTCACAAGCTCTCATTTCAGGTGAATCATAGAAATGCCATTTTATGTTTTTGTTGAGCAAACTTTCACATGATATCTAATTCAACTCCACATATAGCTTATGTACTGCCATGTTTGTTTTGTTGGAATGTCACTTTTTACTGTTCTTTCAAAGTGGATACAGTCTTGGATTTTGTCACAGTTCTGCACTCTCTGTCTCTAATCTTTTCCAACCTGGTCACATTCTTTCCCAGTCACCACACTCAGCGTTTCCTGCTTTCTTTGTTCTTCTTTTCCCTCCAATTCCACTTTCCCTTCCCCATCACTCACCTTTAAATTATTCCGTGCAATCTGTACCAGCATATAAAGCTATTTTTATATAGCTAAATCGCAACTCTGGACAATGTCAGGGACTGGTGCCTCAGGCATTGTCCGGAGTTACCCACACACAACAGGAGATCGTCCATGTCACATGCATTCTCACGTACTGGAAAATACTCCAGTTGACTTAGATGAGGGGTGGCACATGCATAGCAGGAGATATGATGTGACACAAAAATTGCATAGCAAAATTTGCAATGTCGTGTTTACATCACATTAAGGCAATGCCAGTTGTGTGATAGAAACGTTGTCAGTGTGCCCACTCACTCAACCAGTACTCCGACCAATTACCTGCTGTAATCACACGAGTTGAGGTGGACATTACATGGACTTTGTACTAGAGAGCTGTCTAGGTGAAGTCAATTTAATATTCAGACTCACAGCTTCTGACATTGAAAACAGCTCAATTCAGCTAGCCACACTTACTTTTAATAAATAAAAATGCATCTCACTTGTTTTCTCTGTCTGCCTCTTTCTCTCTCATATCTGCAGAGAATATCATAGATCATCTTCTGTCACTTACTAAGAACTATGGATTTGGGGAAGAACTCGACAGGTAAGTTAGTGCTAGTTGTTCTGTCATGGTGCTGAGGTTCATACAGTATCCTGTTCTTCTGTTCTTTATTTAAAGCTACAGATGCCGCGGTTCAGAAATGCTGCTCTCAGCCGGGTGATAGCCAGTTCCCAGCAGCCCCCTCCTCTTGTTGCGTGACAGGAGGTGTATACATTCCAATGTAACCACTCTCATTTAATTGCTATTCATGCAATTTCAGGGCACCAGTAGAAGTTGTGACTTTGTTCACAGAAACACATTTAAACACATTAACCAGTGCAGGACCTGTAGCTATACGTAATGTTTAGAGTTTTGGCAAGATTATGATAGTTGTTGGAACTTGATGTCACAGTTATCATTCACATATTTAGCTGCACAAGCTACATTTTTTTCTTGAATTTTCACCTTAAGTAATCTATTTCTTAGTTACACAATTACTGAGGCAGCAGTGCACGTTGTTGATGACTTAACAGTCTTGTCATAGGGATTAAAGGAACAGCACTAGGCTGGTTTAAATCCTACGTATGATTATAATTGATCAGAAACAAAAGCAGTCAAAGACTAGGAGTACACAAAAGATAAAATATTTCATTCATCAATTTATTCTGTGTCCTTTCTTGGGTGGTGGTGTGGGGTTGTGATCACAGCATAAAAAGCGCCACCAGCATTTTTGTCTAATACTGTAGGTGTGGGAGAGCGCTCTCTTGAAAGCCGGTGGATATCCAGTAGTCAGTAGCTGGCAATTTATCTTAGCAATGTTGTCCCATGCACTATGAAGCCTTTTTAACACAAACAAAACCCATATTAATACCATGCATTCATTTGTTCATAAGGTCGGACTGACTGGTTTTTATTGTGATTAAAATCAACCACACAAACAAATAAAAATCAAATGACATGCTCTCTATGTTATAATGACTCCCCATTACACAGCAAAGTGAATTAGTATTGTAGCTGTGCACCATTTTCCTGATAAATAGGCTAATAAAAGATGTAAGACAATAGAGATAGAGAGTTCATTTAATGATAGGGTTTCAGTTTTTAGGATTTCTTTTGACTCAGTGATTGAGAGAGAGCAGTCGCCAGTGTAGAGATTGTAAGATTGAACGCCATTAACAAAAACATAGTAAATCTGAAAAATGAAACATTATTTTTTGATGGTTTCACTGTGATTACCTTCTAAAGCACAAATCAACGTGGTCACACCTAAAACACACAGACTGGAACCAGGATTCATGTAGCATTAATGTTTCAATGCTGATCACTTGGAAAATTAAGGAGCCATAATGTCTGTCTCTGGTACAGTACACTAAGGGTTTCTGATTTGACAGAAATTCAGAACATCACACACTCAGCAGTATCCTAACACCAATCACTGCTTCACCTGGCACATCAATAAAGCATTTTAGCTTCCGAGGAGGTTGATTAGGGGATGCTAATAAGGCAGCTGTTCAAGAGTGTGTGATTTCCTGGTTGGATACCACACTCATTTTGACACATTCTGCTGTGACTTACGCAGCAGTTTCATGCTGCTGCATCTGTACCACTTGAAGAATTTGTAAACTTTTGAGAAAGAGTCTCCAGTGTGGAGAACCCAAACTAATTTCTAAGCCATCAGTTTACCCTTAGAAGTTTTATACTAAAGTGCATACTGATCTCAAGAAATTCCTCTTACTGAGAACAAAGAATTGGCTTTGCCAGAGGGCCCTTTGTGGCTTTTACAAATATTGAACTCCTCCTGCCCGTATGTCCTTATGCAGTGTCCCTGCATAAGACGCTGAACCCCCAAGATGTCCAAAAAGACCCCAGTCATTGAGGTTGCCCAAGCCAGTATACTCTGGGTGCTGGTCCCAGTCCCAGTAAAAACTGGGAAGTGTTGTGTCAGTAAGGGTATCCGGCATAAAACCTGTACCAAATAAATGTGCCATTCATGATCTACTGTGGCAACCCCCATGGGACACACCTGAAAAAAAGAACTGAAACGTTGTGGCTGAATGCTAAGTCTGTTAATGAATAAGATTAGTAAGTGAAGTAACTGTGTTGCTTGATTCCACTGTGGTTTGAAATCTAGCCTTGATATGAACCTCATCAGTTGCACAGACCCAGTGCAGTGTACAGTGTACTGGCCCTGTCTCATTATCCAGCTAAGACAATTAGGATTGTGTTTATGTTTCCACCCAGAATTAAGTAGTGCAGACTAAACACAGGACACATGTTGTACTAAGTCTACAGTACAACATTATAATCATAATATTAACCAAAGTTAGTGCCAATTAGTGCCTTGAAAAGTACTCTACTTGATAAATACAGTGTGAAGCAGTTAATAATAAAGAACTATAGATTTAATAATAATCAGAATCCCTAATGAAGAATGACTTATAACTGTATATTATTTTGCATATGAGAAAGTTCTTCTTCTTCTTCTTCTTCTGGTAATAAAGTCAGAAAGACAAAAGAACATCACACATTTCTTTTGATGTTTACTGCTTTTTTTGCTCAGAATGAGAACAAAATAGTTGTTCAATTCAAGTAAACAAATAACTGAGTGAAGTCAAGGTTTATGTTGTATCTTGTGTTACAGTGTGAACTGTAAGACATGCATCATCATAGGGAACGGAGGGATCCTTGTCAACAAGTCTTTGGGACAGAAGATTGATGAGTACGATGTTGTGGTCAGGTACGTAATGACACAGACCTACTGTACTACAACTCACAACTATGGTAGCTCCTAAAATCAAAGTATATAAATACAACACAAAAACCTCTCAAAGGAGTAACATGCCCAAATCCAGAAATCAAAGAAATAGCACACAGCACATACAAATCAGGGAAACATAAAATAAAAAGAATTTTTTTACATGGCCACACTTTTTTTAAAGTTTTGATATCATTTAGAAATTTTCTATAATGTTTTTCATAGATATATTTGGTGACGACAACCTACACTTTGCTTTCAAACTGCCAAGTTAAGCAGCGGGTCAATGTGTATCAGGGACTTATTTACTAATCTGTAATCTGGTGACTATTGATGTCACCACTTATGTTCCAACTGCAGTTCAGTTCTGTTGCTTGAACGTGCAGTGTGTAAAATTTAGCGGCATGTATATGTTATTTGGAAAGTTGTTCTGTGCCCCTGTACATCAGCAGTGACAACCAGGCAGTCACAAGAGGTAGCCATTGTTTAGTTAGGTTTCTAACTAGGCAGAATAAATAGAATATCTATGGTGAGCATGTCCCTACTGCAGCCTCACTTTTCTGTGGTCCTGATGCTGCAGCTCATCCATGTCAAGGTTCAGCATGTTTGCATGTTTATGTAACATGACTGAGAGAGGCTCTTTTGCAAAAATAAAGATGTTTTGATAATCTTGGACGATTTGGAAGTGTGCAGCTGTGTGTTACAGGTTAAACGGGGCTCCAGTGAAAGGCTTTGAAAAGGATGTCGGTTCCAAGACCACCTTGAGGATCACCTATCCAGAGGGGGCCATCCAGAAGACAGAAAACTACGAGGACCAGTCTCTGTTTGTCCTCTCTGCTTTTAAAGCTCAGGACTTCAAGTGGCTGCGACACATGATCTACAAGCAGAGCCTGGTAAGGCTGCTAGAAAGTTTTTATTTTGCCACTGTTCAGTTGATGGGGCTTTCTCCATTGGCCAAAGATATGGCTATAGATTAACTGCTCTTTCGGTATTTCCCATTGGGAAGTTTGTCTTATCGCTGACTGGTGACCTGTCCTGCTGGGATAGGCTCCAGCCCCTCCATAACCTTCTACGATAACCAGGTATGGAAACATGATGAAATCAAATGTCTGTTTACAGTCTTAATCTTTCAGTCACTATTTAAAGCTCATGAGGAGTGGAATATAAATTGACTGGTAAATTAAAAGCTTTGTCTCCTGACTCAGCTTCCTCTTCAGGTAGCTGAGCTAAGATACCATTTCCCTTCACATATCCAAGGCCTTCACACTCAATTCAGTTGATTTCAACCAAACTGTGTCAAGGCTCTTTGGAAGGTACTGCCATCAGAGAAGCTGAGCCACCCATACTCGGATTCTGATTGAATAGGTGTTACTTTCTGGTATAAAACTAGCACATAGGATACACATGTGGTTCATCTCTCTGAGCTCTTCATTTGAAGCCTACCAACAATGTTGTCAACCACAGCTGCTGAATTACTATAATAAAAAAAAGATCTTAATGATGCTTTTTTACAATTAAATGAAAAACATGTCATGCTATTTAACTTGAAGTGTTTTTACATGAAAGAGCAGGAGGGAAGAGGAAAAAGCAGAGAAAGTAGAACGACAGTGTCAGATGGTAGAAAAAAATAAATCAGAGAGATGATTTTATGTTCAGTTTTACAGGTTGCAAGACATTTATGGTAAACACTCAGCTCACCACTAAAGGTCCTACCTACATTAAATGAAGAACTAACAGAATGCATAGCAACACTAAAGTGATTTAGTGTTTGTGTGTTATGAAACTGGGGCAACAGCTACTTTCTAACAGCTACTACTAGACTAACTCTGACAGAAACATCTGTTTCTCTAATACAGTCCTTCAAGTGTTCTATTCGGCCTTACTAAATGTACTTTATGTACTTTACGTAGTTATTGTAAGTCTCAACATCAACTCAACATACCAAACCTGCCTCCTGTGCTGTCACATCTGTTTGTGTCTGTTCTAACCACTAACCATGTAACACATTCCTACGGTCACAGTCACAACATACCTGCTTTGTACTCCCCCCTGCATTCTTCTTCCCGGAAAGAGTGAATGGAATCAAATGCTAATAGTCCTCCAAATACACTTAATTAACAAGATAAAAGCAGCTAATAGCTGATACTGTTAATTCTTCTTAAAAGACTTTAAAGTTTTGACTCTGGACCCTGGTCATTGTTGCTATGGTTCTTACTAGCAACTGCATATCAGCAAGACAACGTGTTGTGCTGTATCAACTAGCTGTCTTCCTATCAACCCTGGAGTGAGGACAGAAGTCATAAATACATCATCATGTCATCTTATTTTTTCTCAGGTTTACCAGCCAAAATACATTTTTAAAACTTGTACTCCAAGAGTTACATATACAGTATTTTAGTCCAGTGCGCTATTCTGACTGATACAAATTTAGAGAAATGTCAGCAGCAACACCTTGCCAGTATCCTCTGATATCTAGCATGTATGCCTGTCCAACTCATCCAGTGGGGGTTGAGTGAGGAGTGTGAGACTTCAGCTTTGATGCACATCAGAAAGCAGTTGTCATTCTGCTGCAGCACTGGAGGGAGGGCAGGAAGCCTGGGCTTGGTGTGGCCTGTCAGGAAGAAATGGATATCACCAGGGTGGTCACAGTCCTGGATCACATTTCACTTCCAATAACAGGTGGAAGCACAGCACACATATTCTGTTTGTGTTGCTGCATTGCCACATTGCTTCACTCTGTGTCTTACAAAGACCATCAAGCTCATGTCACAGCACATTTTTTCTTCCATTCGCAGCAGTTCTTGACATGCTCGGTCACACAGTGTTACCACTGTGACTGCAGGTGCATTGCATTTCAACTTGTACAAAGTACTGCTTTTAAAATAATATAAATGCAGGGAAGAACTTTATACTAAAACCTTAAGCAGATGACCTTGGAATTCTTCTTCAGAAATGATCAGGCAGACGATAGGCAAAAGTTGAAGTGTAAAAAGGTTTATTTGTCCCAAAATAACAAGCAAACCTAGTGAGCCAGAAATCCGGATCTGTGTCTAAAATCTCTTTGTCTGCATCATCTTTTATACCATCTTGGGGGACCACACCTATTCTTCAAGAATGCCACTCCTCAGCATATTTCTGTTTCAAGTGATGCCCTTCTTTTGCCCAGTCAGCAATTTACCCATCGCCATCTTGGTGAAACCCAGTCATTTTCCACGTCCCCTGACTGATCAGCCCTCTTCTTTTGACACACCCATATTCATCAAATGATTTCCTTTTACCCCAGCCGGCCACACATGGTATACACTTGTTCTTTTTGATCTGGATTCATACTTTACTTTATAGTTATGTAATATATTTTTAGTTTGTGTGGGCCAATTTAAATTGTCATGCAGGCCTTCTGAGGTCAGAGGAAAGTTTTACACATATATTTATTAGATACCATATAGCTAATGGAGTGGCATATAAACTCCTATATGAAATGATATAACATAGTAGAAAATAACATAACATAATAGATAAAAAGAAAAAAGAATTACACAACAGTCCCATGCTATTTAAGTTTCCGCAGTGGAAAAAGGCTATAAATGAATAAGTTGAAGTTTTGCAGCTCCACTTTGTGACATTTGACTTTGTTAAATGTATTTGCAGTATATGATACTGCAAACAGTATACTATTATTACTAGTGCATATAGTACTAGTGTTGCTTGATGTAGCTTTATCTGGAGTAAATGTATGTACACATGGCCACTGTGATGTGAGACTTGCTTGTCATTTGATTCCTCCTGCTGTGTGCAGATGGGTTTTCCACAGACTCCTCCACTGTCCTCCCAGTGCTGCCACCAAAGGAGAGGTGTTGGGTTCCAGCTCAGTTAGGAGAGCAAAATGGTCTCAGTCAGACAGGTCTACCATCTAATCTGTCAGCAAGGAGCTTACAGGCAACAGTGTTATGCTAATTAGCTAATAACTCATAGCATTGCTGTTTGGTTTTTCCCTGCTCCTCTTCCAACAACTGTACCTGAGCAAACTCAGAGGCAGGTATCCCAGTAACTGTTCATAAAGAGCAGTCGGGACTGCTGGACAGGTTGATGGTAATTAGTGTAATGGCCCAAGGTATACTGATACAGGGCTTCTTCTCTGGCTGGCTTTGTTTGCTCCTCTTGTTTTTCATCAGGGTTTTAATGGTGTTGACCTCTCTCCCCAGGACTATGCACAGGGTGTTATTTTCACTGGGCAACATCATATTCTCCACTGTCACCTGTCACAAAGTGATGATAGTAAGAAATCATCAATATTTACTGTGTCAGTCTTGATGGGTCATATTCAGTATTAACATTTCAGATCATATACAGTATCTGTTCAGTACAAAATATGTCCCATGTCATAGACTGGAAACCTATTCTGGGTAAACCCTGTCTTTTGCCCAGTGACACTTGGCTTTGGCTCCAGCCCCACCCCAACCCTTAACAGGATAAATAGTTTAGATGATGGATGGATGGATGGATGGATGGATGGATGGATGGATGGATGGATGGATGGATGGATGGATGGATGGATGGATGG
>JAUBNQ010000020.1:742646-758211 GCA_032353495.1 Ctenopoma kingsleyae | reverse complement strand
ACCAATAAAAATGGACATGAAAATAAAGAAAACACATAGAATGAGAAGGTGTGTCCAAACTTTTGGCCTGTACTGTATTTCTCTGGCAGCAGTGCGCTGTGAGTCCAAGAGCAGGTTAAGACAGAAAAGCCAATGTTCTTGATTTTTCAATTGTGGCACCGGGTGTGAGTTGTTCCAGGATACAATAATACTCGCTTGCAAGCTTTCAACTTTTCTAGATTAGGCACAGTTTCCTGCATTACTGCCTCCCACTGCTCTGGTAATGTAATTGCTTCTATTATTGCTACTGCATTTGATTGTTCTACGTTTGCTTGCTTCAAAACAATAAGTACATGCTTTTTTCACCCTGCAATTAACTCTAACTTGATAAAAGCTAGTAAGAAGTATATTTTCTTGATAACTGAGTAAATGTAATTACAGCTATTTGAATTTACAGTGTCACAACTCACAAAGCTGAGAGGTTTAAACAGCAGAATGATGATAAAATGATTTAAAATGTGGATGAATGGACAACATCATCATTGTTTTAGGTCTATATGCTTTTTCCTTTTCCATTTTAAGCTCACCTTGCAACAGCAGTTGATTGAGACTATCTGCTTGCTTGGTGCACAGGTTTGCTGCACAGTGAGATCTAGGTGTATTGGCACCAATCCTACATTTACCTAAAACAGCCTTCTCTGAGTAAATTCACTGAGATGATTATCTTTATAGTGGCAACGAGGACTTTTGTTTGAAGCACACAGGTGCTTTAAATGTTTCCTCTCTCCATTCAGTTTTTGATGTTATGTATATTTATGGTCTCCGGAGGATAACCCAAATGTTTTAAGTGCTTGTGTTATCTTCTGTTTCTACAATCATTCTTCCAAACTGGTTAATGTTTGATTGCAATGAGCCCATTTTAACCACTGCTATTTATAGGAATCATACATCATCCGACTGTCAGTACGATGTGTGTTGTGTGTCACTGCAACAGAAACTTTATACTCTGTGCTGAAAGTTTCTGAAACGTTTGTAGACAATAAGCCTCTTGTGTCTTCTTATTTTTCTGTTCTTCTAAATCCTCCATGTGGTGACATTGCATCAACTCCAGCATTTTAGTGTGAATTCTTCACATTGTGTTTCTCACTGAAATGTATACAGTGGACATACTTCTGAGGGCAAAATGAACACTGATTTACAGAGTGTGTGCAGTGGATGAGGTCTGGCTTTACTTCTTTCCTGGAGTTATTCATTTGTTTTTACTCACACTCTTGCCACTGTATTGGATCATTTATATGTTGTGTCTGTCTTCACTACTACCGGACACATGAAAGGGATTTTTTGTAATTACATTTTTACATTTTTTACATTTTATTTGTTCAGTTAAATTTTGTTTCCTAGGATGAATTCCTGAATGCTGTTTCCACAATTTATTGATTGTTGGGCTAGAGGTCATTTTAAAAGGAATTTTTTAATTATAGAATATTGCTAGAATAAAAAATAAAATAGTAATATTAAATATTAATTAATTAATATATCTATGGCACTATTGTGGTCTAGTTTAAACTGTAACTGCATGTAGGTATTACATTAGTGTGTCACTGCAGGATATCATTTACACACACAGGCAGTGTTGTGTAATCTGATCCACATCTCCTCCTGTGCCCTACTCTCCATCCGTGTCTGCTTTACTGAACCTATCACACAAACGCTGAGCTAACCTTAGAAGCATGAAGCAGTAAGAAAGGAAACATTAAAGGCATCATCAGCATTCAATGTCTTCAATGCCTCCTCTCTGGCGACCATCCATCCCATTCTTGTCAATGTGACATCAGAGGAACCCCTGGACGGACCTTCTTCAAATTTGGCACAAATGTCCACTTGGAGTCCAGGATGAACTGATTAGATTTAGAAAGACCAAGCTTACTGTGACCTTGAGTCTGTCTCATGTATCTCTTCCATTCTTGAAAACATGATGCAACAGAAATGACTTGATAGAATGTCTTCAAATTAGCCACAATCATCATCTTGGATGTAGTGAAAAACTAATTAGATTTTGGTGGTATGTAATGATTAGAAAAGTCAAGGTTGCTTTGATTTGTTTGTCCCATGTCCCTATGTTAACATTCTGCCTCAGAAGCGGCTGAACTTTATTTCAAACGTCCACTTGGACTGATGCATAAAATATGAGTCTGGACAGACATTTATGTAAACTACATCTTCTCTGGTTGGCAGAGGCAAACAACCACAATGTGGTAATTCTAGTTTCACATTTTACATTCTGACCTTTAATTGATTTATGGGCATAATCTCTGTGTCTGTCATGTGAGAAGGTTCCACTTACAGAACGGAAACTTGGCATCTTTTTCTTTATTCTAAGATATATTGGTTGTAATTTCTTTTTATTATGAGGCACAAAGTGAAACTTGAAAACATCTGTGTTATTTTATCATGTTGTAAATGGTATTAATTATTTGGATTGGATCCCAGATCCCTTCAAGGATTTTGCAGCTTTTCTCATTTTATTCGACCTGTTTTAGGTGCATTAATGTTGTGATGAAATCGCTCCTCTTCCAGTGGACGCACCGTTTTAAAAGATATCTGATCTTTCCAGGTCTGACAAGTTTGACAAACTAGAAAAACGTTCTCGGGAACAGAGCTGAGACCAAAACCAGACCTGAGTCTTACAAGTCTGGCTCCAAATGTGAATTTACGGAGCTGTGAAGCAGGGTGTCTCTACTAACAACAGACAATGTATGTACAGAATGATTCCTTAAATGTTCTTTGAGTGAAGTATGTTGTCTTAGCTAGTGTTAGTGTCCTGATTTGTCTCTCGGTGCCTGTGGCACTGTGGTAAACGGAGCATGAATCATCAGTGAAATTGAACAAAAGCTAATGTACCTCGTTATTAAAGTGAAGGGAGGACGGTGTGCCTCACACTTTTAAGAAATCATTCCATAAAGTATTTTAAGAGCAATAATTAGACTCCTGTTTCATGGTTATTATTATCATTTTCATTTTTCAGATGGAAAAACCTGGTGGAGGCAGGAGGCCTCAACTACCCAACATCACCTGAGCAACTGGAAGGTGAGCATGTTCACGTGTGACGGTTCAGTCAGTTATTCCAGTCTCAGTATGCATTAAACTACTAACGTACATCAAATCATCTGTTTATTCTTCAGGATAAAAATGTAAACACACTCATAGTTAATGCATAATACTACACAACATTGCATATAATAAGAAACCTTTCACTTCAGGCTTGTGGAGGGCTTTCTATCCATTTTGGACCACTGAGTTCTCAGAATGAGCATTTTTCAGACTATGTGATGGTGTTAGTGCTGGGAGGTCTAGACCTCTAAATGAATCGAGTGCAGGGCACATTAACATGATATGCTGGTGTCCAGCTGAAATAAAACAGCAGTAGCAGTAATCCAGTTAATTTGGCATCATATTAAACACAGAGAGGAGGAAGAAGTGGAAAGTGTTTTTCTTTTCAGATTTTTACACTTTATGTGTATTTTCTTTCATTTATGCATATAACTAAAAACAATCCAAAAAGTATCTCTTCACTCCGTTTCTTGGGGATGACAACAGAAAATGACATCACACTCACGCTTCACAGTGCAAAAATAAAGGTTAAAATATTAACCTTGCCAACATGATGGGGCGGTGTTATGTGTCAGTTACATAATTAAAGAGGTACAGGTGTTGGCGGCGGGTATTCTACTACGAGGTATGCCCGTGGAGACAGGGCATCTATAGGCTCAAACGCAGACACAGGAAACCCAGACCCGATTTCCATGTCAAAGAGTTGCTAGATCAGGATGGATCAGCTTACCCAGAGCACCTTTCAGTTTCCATGATGAATGTAACACTGTACTGTATGTCTCTGTAAGCACTAGTGGCATGGCTTTAGGGATGGCAAAATCTGTAATTACTACTTTATTGATCAGCACGTAGACCTGACCTCACGTCAGTAGATTTTAAGGAAGCTTTATCCATCATTAATTTTAGTATTAGAAAGAGTAAGGGTCAGTTATCACTTTCTAAGAATCTGTGTTTGCAGCAGTCCTACTTGATGGTGTTTATGATAAAATACAATTGAAACTGTGACTCTTCAGGCTTCTCTCAGCACCGAGCCTGCTGTCCAAAGTAACTATGTGCTCCTTGATATCGTTAGGTGATGTTGTGGGTGGTGATATCATTGCTGACTCTGGTGGAAGATGTGTTTTCCGAGGAGGACAAAGAGACTCAGTCAGACCCCCAGGGTGTCCTAAGGCAGCCCTCCTTGTCTCTTGCAAAGAATCTGGAACAAGCCAGCAGCATCTACACAGCCTGGCCTGAAGGCTTGGGTAAGCATTTCATGTGTTTATTTGATCATCAAGGTATCAGCATGGCTTTAATCTATGTGATCAACAGCCAAGTATGGTAGTTCAGTTAGGACTGGTCAGAAGAGGGCAAACATCTACAGGTCAACAATAAAATGCAATGAAACAGTCATGTGATAGAGTGAAAAGTACTAAAGTCTAGATAGGCTTTTATTGTGAAATGAGCCACCCTTCCCGTGGGGTCACTTGCTAAATTCCCAGCTTACTTGTAAGGTCTTAACCTTACTATGCTATATAATTAAATGAAATTAACTCTTCAAAGTGACCACCACCATGTCTACATGTGAAAATTGAAATCTCAACTGAAAATGTGTATCAATAAGACAAGAAACATAAACCACTAATATTAAATATTCTAATAAAAAACTGGAGAGGGAAAGCTCCCTTTACCAGAAGAGACCTCCATCAGAAACAGGTGGTGGGCAGCCATCTGCCTCAACCGGTTCACACAGCTCTGAGGCCAGGGAAACAGCTGCAAGACAAAGTAAGTGAACAATTTCCAGATTTACTACATAAATTGATCATGAAACGTGATCTGATCCCCACCAACACAACCAAAACAAGCAGAACTGTGTGGTTAAGGTGGAGGAAAGGTTAGAATTGGAGTTAAAATACCAGTTTCATTAAGGTTAGGATATATTCAGTGTCGTGATTAAAAGACACTGAAAACTGACAGTAGTCTGTCATGTCAGTCATACAATGAATGATCTGTGATCTGAAGCTGCTAAGAAGAGATGTGATGTTAATCAGCCAAGACCATCCAAAACCTGTCTATCATTGCTTTAAAATGTTATTATTTATGGTCAGATTATTACACATGGAAATTTAAAGAGAGCTGCTCCTTACAAAGATATTAAAAAACAAAATGATATATCTGCATAAATGAAGTATAAATCAGTATGCTGGGAATCTTTGCCCAGTGGGGGGACACACGTCTGTGCTACATCATCTGCCTGGAAGCATACACTGCCAGGCTTTTCTAAACTTTGGTATGGCATGCTAGATTTTCATCCTTCCTTGTAACATTACTCAGTCAGTTGAAGATGCTGAAAACAAAACTTCATAAATCTGTGGTGGAGGCCATAAAATAGCAGCATGTCACTCCCGGATGACTAATATAGCCCCTGGAAATTTGCCTGGTAGTTTTCAACATTCAGCAGGATGGCCTTGGTCTGTTGAGTAAGAGCCTCTGTGTACAACAGGATAAAAATAATCAATCCAATGTGCAGGTTTCTGTCATGCCTCATAGTCGTGTTCATCACAGCCAGCAGTGAAATGAGATGAATGGCTGTGGATTACACAGGAACAAGTATGTCTGTTTATTCTACCAGTCAGTTTGGAATGTAGTAATACCTAAAACAAAAAAAAACAACAAAACAACAAAGTAATCCACCCCTTGATAGTTATTCACTGACAGATTTGTTAATGAATCACTTTAAAAGTGTGTACTTCAAGCATCAGTCTGATCCATTCAATTTGCATAAAGTGTCGAGTATACAGTGGTGAACAGTCATAGTATCATAGTATCTGACTATTTAAATGTAATATGTATAAATCACTTGTGTGATAGAAGCAAGGAGGGGTGAAGTGTTGGCCACCAGTGAAAGTTGCTCACAATTAGGATCATTTAGTATGGGGGATGTACAAAGAGGCTCTACAGAGGCTAATCACTCATGTAGTAGGCATGGAGTAGACGCTAGAAGCTGAGTTCTTCCAGATTTACACTGGGGGAAGCTGTGTTCACTGACAGCAGTACTTACCTCTGCAGACTCAATGTACCAAGCTGAAAAAAGCATCGGTAAAAAAACACCACAGCATGAGTAGCATTCAGAAGTGTTCACCAATGATATTCACAAGTATCTCCTGCATGCTGATTATCCACATGTGACATGACCAGGAAGGATGTGAAAGGTTGCTGTTGCCACGATTTATTTGTTTTTAAGGCAGATTTCAGACTATTTAGTGAACAGAGCAATATTTCAATCTAACAGAAATCTTCTCAGCAGTGGAGAATAATCACATCTGTGCTGGATTACAGACTGATACTTATTAAATATGCACATCAATTTCAGTATCACACAGCACATGGACAGATTTCCTGAGAAAGAAATCATTATCACAGATTTCAGAGAAATAATAGAAAATGATCATACCTACTGAAAGAGAGTGATTGACAAAATGCAGCAATGAGCCAGAATGAATAGTAATAATTTCAACAAGCATGTAAACAAACAATGTTCACTCCTGGGTGAGAATAAAATGTATAGAATAATTAATAGAATATCTGGGTAAAATTCTTGAAAATAACAGGAAATCTTTTATGCCTGTGAGCATGTTTTATGTTTCCACATTGTTTGTCCATTGTTCGTATGTATCTCAGGAACACCTTGAGGGATTATTTTTTAAATTGGCACAAACGTCCACTAGGACACAGTGATGATCAAAGTTCAAAGGTCACTGTCCTCATGTCTATCCCGTTCTTGTGGACAGAATAATGGCACAAGATTTTGGCACAAGAATGAATTGATTTGATTTTGGTGGTTAAGGTCAAAGGTCACTGTGACCTCACGTCTGTTCCATTCTTGTGAATGCAATATCTCAGGACCTCATTTAGAGAATTTCAGCAAAGTTGGCACAAATGGCCGTTTAGACTCAAGAATATGATAAGATGAGAATATGAGTTTGGACAGACCTGCACGCAACTGTAACGTGACTGGAAGGTGGAGGCACAACCATGAAGCTGTAATTCTAGTTTATTATGTGTACCATTAGTGTGGGAGATTCCTTGTTTTACTACAGTACTTGATGAAACATCTTGTCCACACTTAGGCAAATATAAAGTCAGTGTCTCTGAAAATAATAAACTCAAACACTAAAGCATAACACTGTCACGACTGCAGTTTCACTAAAAACAATTATAATGTTTCCTACAGTTAGTCATGAATGCCTGGGCATTGCCCAATTCTATTGTAACCTGCAATAGTTGTATAATTACATTAAATATTGCAAACCCATGTGGCAGGTTTCAACATGGCTGAATATGCAGAGCGTTATTTGACTGAGAAGGTCCTCAGCTCTTTGCCTGGGGAACACCTCCATGCATTTTTCTCTTCCCTTTTTCGTCATGATTACAAGTTTTCTTTTCGTAAACATCAAGACATGAACTGACACGCACCTACATTATTGCAAATGAGTATTCTATGGTGGTAATAATCATTCCCTCAGGAAATACTGCATGGGGGCACTTAGAGAAAGTGCAGGGCAAAGCCATCCCTGGGTCAGGAAATAAAAATTATTCACACACCTGGGTCAGGTCTGTACAGCACAGTGGGTTAATCCTGTTCCTGGCAACTGAGAAAGCAGCTTCAGCTCCTGTTGGAGTTGAGCCAGCAGCTCTGCTCCCCTGCTGGTAATGACAGTACATTTTGCACCACTCGACTGATAACAACTGATAACTGATTTTCACTCCCAGTTTCAGCACTCGTGCCTGTGTTCAATTCAATCACACATGCTCTTCCCTTACCATCTCACAAAACTCCACTCTAATCCAGCACATAAACTAGAGTGTGAGGCGTTTTTCACCTTTCAGAGTCATATGTCTGGATTTGACACTATTCACAGAGCTCCTGAAAGCATCTTTTACTACATTCAGTACACAGCAGTATGAAGGTGAACTATTAGGTTAGGTTATATTGTAAATACCCAAGCAATTGCTGCATGTTGGGATGAGACAAGATATTTCAGTTTATCATAATATTGTGATATACTGTACCCTCTCCTGGTTTTACAGTGTGTAGTACAAGGAGACTGCATATTTTATAGCTGTGGGTGACAGAAATTGCCTCCACCCTGTAGCCAGCCTATTTTAACAGAAGATGCATCTGACATGGAAATTTCAAACAAAAGTTTCTGTCAATATGGTCTTTTGAGCAATTTATTCTAAGTATCAAAGAAAGCGCAGAGAAGGAAACACAAATGAGTTACACAGCACAACACTCAATACTCAGAGGGTTCAGTGAACTATCTGACACACAGCTATTTATCACAATCATAACTCACTCCCTTTCTCACCAAACTATGCCACATTCCCTATTCCCTAACTATCTTCTTGGTCAGAGGCAGCAGCACCCGTTCAGCTCTGTCTCACACGTCTGCCTCTCCAGGGTGTCTCTATCCTAAATATATCTGCTCCTCCAGACATTACATCAGAGCAAAGATAGGTCCATGGTGTGTACAATACATGAAGGATACATGAAGTGTCAGCACACCATTAATAGAAAAATAGCAAATATCTACAAAAGCATTAGCAGGGTAATGATAGAGTTCTTCACACCATCACCACCACCAGCCTGACTCAGAGGACCTCATTGCAAAAACAATTCATATGAATTTGTATAGTTACGCTTATGCTGAAATCTCTGGTGAAAAGTCTGATAATTATGAGACAATAATACCAACATGTTCTTATGCAAGGTCAGTTGTGCTTTATTATGCGCACGTTGATCCAGGTGTCTCACTTTTTCTTGTAGAAGACTGGACACTGATGCAGGAAGAGGAAATCCAGCAGGGCAGATGGCGCCGTTCCCCTCGTGCCCCAGACTCACCCAGAATATCAAGAAGGAACCGCAAGAAGATCAAGAGCAGCCGTGACTGCCACATGGAGAAGAAGAAGATGCGGGTTCGGGATCTTGGTCTCGGGTATGACTCAGACGAGATAGTGCTCTTTAAGTACTGTGTTGGCACATGCCACAGCTTCCGCAAAAACTATGACCTGGCTCTTAAGGCTCTGATGGATAATGGGAGCATCTCCAGCAAGAACGTCAGCAGTCACCCCTGCTGCCGACCTACCCGCTATGAGACAGTGTCCTTCATGGACACCCAGACTACCTGGCAGACAATTAAGTGGCTCTCAGCAGCAAACTGCAGCTGTGTGAGCTGATTTCAGTGTGGATTGTCTATCTGCAATACACACACACAGAAAAGCTCTTGTATAACAGAGCAGACTGCCATAAGGCCTGGTGTCTACAGTGGGTGACTTAACCCTGGTTCAAGAGTCTGGAATAGGACCAGTGCAGTGACCAGGCCCTTCCCTCCACTAATAGCTTGGCTGTTGATACTGGAGGTTCAGATACCTTCAGATGGA
Source organism: Ctenopoma kingsleyae (assembly GCA_032353495.1). Lineage (NCBI taxonomy): Eukaryota > Metazoa > Chordata > Actinopteri > Anabantiformes > Anabantidae > Ctenopoma > Ctenopoma kingsleyae. The sequence goes on along the minus strand of JAUBNQ010000020.1, from coordinate 748,698 downwards.
ATCTGATGGCACCAGAACACTATCTGGATGTCTGCTTCCAGTCTGGGGCAGCAAAAGTTTGTTTAAATGTAACCAGCAATAAGCACAGAGGAGGAAACAATCAGCACGGTTCGGGTTCATAGAGGATTATGTTTCATGTCCTTTATTCAGCCAGTTGAAAGTTTCCAGGTGGTGCAGCCATGTTGGAGATCTTCAGCTCTTTGGCATCAGAAACTCTGAGTAGCTTGTTACATTTAACTTATCAACTGTTAAAGTATTTGTTATGTTAAATGTTAAATTTTAGCTTCTAATGTACCTCAACTAGAAACTAGCATTAGAAGAGACTAACTACATGCAGACATTTGTGGCTGAAATATACAGAAGTCAGCAAGGATGAAGGGAAACATTTTTATTTGTGTTGGTCACAAATGATTAATTTGTGCCAAACTGACTGAAAAAAATGTTGAAGTCGAGACATGACAAATATATAAGACAACCTTAAGCATTAAGGCCAGAATCCAAAGGCCACTGACTGATCTCTGTCCAAAATAATGTTGTATTTAAGACAGGTACAGCATGCAGGTTGTTTATGACTGAACATGGCATCAACACCATCAATTCAGCAACTGTAGCTTTGCAGATAAATTGATGATTTTGTATTTACATATTAAAATTGACACTTACTCATTTATATGCACATATTAATGCAAATGAATGAATGACTTTGTGCCCACAAATCTAATGTTTACCCTTCATATATGCGAAACAAGAAAAACATATAAAAAGGTTTCACTGAGTTTCAACTTTCTTCCATTGATTCTACTTCAAGAAGTGCAGGTTTATGATATATATGGTTTGTAATAAAAACCTGCCTTGAAATATCTCTCTACTTCTAGCTGGAAAACTCTGAAACTTCCGATCATCTGGAGGAGTTTTTCAGCTCAGATGATATCAGAGTTCCTCAAACTAGAACCATGGGAAGCATGTTGGAAATATCACCGATATTGATTTTCTTTTTTAAGGGCTGGTTAAGTTTTCAGATAGATTAGGGTGATGGTGGGAGCCTTCTATCTCCCCCGCGTTATTTATAGTTTGTAGTTTTCTGTCTTGAGAGTGGGTGGTTTAGAAGTGGTGACTTCATATAAGTATGTCAGATACTGAAAAGTCAATTTAACTATGCTAGGAATCATCGGCGTAAGACTAGAGCTATGCTGAATGAGTGAGTGTAACTTATGTTGTCTGGAGTTTGCATTGAAGCAGGGGACGTCCTGACTGAACAGCTGCTGGAGGACAGAGGGAATCTGGGCTGAGTGGAAAGATGGATCTAGAGAAACCTAAACAGTTTTGGCTGAATAAAATGTAACAAGAGTGTCTAAAATTATAATTCATTTATAAAAATTCAAGATTCAAGAGAGGTTTATTGTCAATATACACAGTATACAGCGTATCGAAATGCCGTTTCACACAGGCGCATGGTGCATTTGAATGTCAAAAAAAGAAAAGAAAGAAAAGTACCAAAATATACAACAAGAAATTCTACATTAATTAAAATGAGCCATAAGGGGACATACTGTAATACCAGCTTTCATTATTACTCGAGGACTCAACTTAGAAAAAGAATACATTTTCTGGTTTTATATATGCTTTGAAATATAATTCAGTGACAAAGGTCTGCATGTAATCAGGGTACGACATTTTAGCATTGACATTTTCTTCAATTAGCCTGCTATGCTAAAAGCCAAAAGTGCAGAAAGAATAATCAGTGGATTTGAAGAGTATCTGAGTATTTCAGTTTAGTTTGACCGTTGACATCACCACCTCAACATTGTTGAAATATTTCTTTTATACGTGTTAATTGTCTCTTTTTCTTGCTTGGTTGTTTAATAACCTATAATACTTATCCATATATTGCCAAAAGCCAGTTATCCAGTGAGCCTCCATCATGGAGTCTGGATTACTGGATCTTTCTGAAGTGATAACATCATGATAAGAACAGCATCAAATCAACCAAAAACCCAGCTGAACCATTTAAAAGACCAAATACTATGATGTGAAGACATGCTTTTGTTTTGTAAGTACAGTGGTCTTCATAAGACTCAAATCTGCTTTCACCATGTGATACAGCTCTAACTTTGCTTCCAGGGCTCAGTAAGAACATACTAGCTGGTTGAGAAACAAAGAAATCAAAGCAGCTACACTCCGTCTTCCAGCACATACACAGCGCTCACACCGCACCACTAACATAACCCATTAACACAGTGGCTTTCTAAATTCAGAACAGACGATTCCATCGTAACATAATGTCCTCCAGCCAACCTTCCTTACGTTGCCACGGCAGCTTCTGAGAACTGGTTTCAGCAACGCTTGTTTACATCTCTGTCGACATTCTACTGAAGGATGCCATCACAAATATAGTCAGGAGCCAACCATCAGTCAGAGTTTCACCACATGTCAGGTGAGACATGACACCACTCACAACCAGCCGACCTGCATGGAAATATGTTTGACTGTCATATCTAGTGCTTGTTGGAGAGCAAATTACTAAATGTCACATCTTAACTAACAGCTCCACATCTGTTTCTGGATGCAAAGACTACAACTACTCTCCACAAGAATTTAGAACCCCCTACAATATAACATATTTCATATTATATCTTCAGAATCACGTTTAATGTAGCAAGTTACATAACATATTGTACTAATAAGCCAAATGAAGTAAGTGCAAAAAGTAGGACATCATCTGTTTCCGGATTTTCACCAACAGTGTCAGTTGTGTTGCGTACCAGGTGTGTGCAGTGGCCCGGTGAATGATAGCACAGTTTAAAGTGTACAGACTATGTTTGTGGGTGCATGTCCCACTTTTCACACATCTGAAATGTACAATACAAACATCTTCATGACACGTATATGCAGATTATATGTCATCACATTATCATTTTCTACCTCTTGCACTGGCATCAAATGCTGGTTCTGGACATAATCGTCACTATGAACTGGTTATTTTATAGTGATTACATTTCTAAAGTAATTACCAAAGTAATCTGTTGCAAGTTGTGTTTTCTTTGTTTCACCGCTCTCTACTGCATGTTTATCAGACTTTGGGAACCTGAGTGCAGCACATATACTGTAGCTCAACATAAAAAGACCAAAAAAAACATTGTAAAAGTTTACAACAGAGTATCACATTTCATATTCTGGAAGTGCTCTACCACAGTGTCCATTCACGCTTTTTGTGTTCAGCTGATAGTCTAAAAATACCCAAGTGATGTATTGTACTTTGTGTGTATTTCAGAAGAGCGTGCTTCCACTGGGATAACAAACCCGCTACACACATTTTTATTACTCCAGTTGGTTCTGCTTTACACTGCTCATGTCATGGAACGATTTCCACCTTTTCTGCTGCCTTTTTTTGTTTTTGGGGATCAGCTGAAGAATGCTTACAGCTGAGCTCACACACAATCTCACATTTGCTTTCAATTACACCAACTCATGTTTTTATGACAGGAAGTGGAGATTGTACCATCTAGAAACAAAACAGAAGCCCACGAATGCATTTTCTAACTAAATTATCACAAATAAAGGTCCAGGCCATTAGAAAAGTTCATTGTAGCCTGTGGAGCATGTGGGAAGAAAATAAAAATAAACGCTTTGGCTTTTTCAAGCCAAGAAGTAGAGAATATTCAGACAGTTTTGATAACTTGCTGCACATTAAAATCAATCATTGTCATTAGAAATAACAGCTTAAATGTACATGCGTTAAGGGCTAGCCTGCTGCCCAGCAAGAAACACGGTGTATACAGTAGTTTCAGCAAACTGTTTCCCTCTGCTCTGTGCTGAGATAAACACACACAATTGCTCCTCATTTATCTTAGTCTCTAATGCATAAGATGTGAGGAGAACGTGGCAGGAGAGCAACTGAAGCAATGTGGGGGGTTTTAAACAGTATCTGAAGCAACGTCAGTCTCTGATAATGACATCACAGCTGGATGAGCTGTCAGTCTGCAGGTGTCTGCTCTGTGTGCCTTGGAGGGAGGTAGCTGCATAGTTAATGTGGTGTACAGTCAATAATAATGCACGGTTACTGCTGTGTCTCTGCGTGTTTCCCATTCCATCGGTAGTTTGACAAGCATCTCCATACTCAGTTAAAAGCTGTATTTTGTATTGATATTAGGAAAAAATCCTCAGCTCAAACTAAGAAATAATCTATGTATTCACTGCATTATACTACATGTTATATATCAGCTTGTGTCAGCGATGACATGCTCTGTCCTCAGTTCTGTCCCTGAGCTGTGCAAAGTGCAAAGTGGATGGGTTTCATTTCAGCATAGATGGTGCATCTCTATTTACAGTAAACAAAAAAACTTTATCTCTGCAAGACAACATATGACAGAGCTGGCAGGTCTGCACTGCTCTCTGCTGGACACCACTGATACGGTGTATATCTCCCTGCTTTCTGTGTTATCCCTTGATTTTAATGTGGCCTGGAAAATTCATGAAGAACAATTCATTTAGTTACTAAGTGTAAATATCTTGTTTTGTGCATTTTTATTAATCAGACCTGCTGTTGCCATACATCTGTTACTTTCAGCTAAATGGTGAATCAGAAGCTCTGGACTGATATTAGACCGTAGCTCTGCTCTCTCTCAGAAAGTGGCACTGATATGTCCTTCTGTAAAGGTGGAGCAGTTAGGAGTGAGGAGATGAAGTGATCTCCTCATCAGATTGTGGAAAACATGATGCACCAGCACACTTCACTAAAGGCTGGAAGCTTCTTTCAAAAGCTGAAGCGTACCTAACCCAAACAGACAGGTGGTGGTTCCTTCAGTCCACATGTACTGTAGTGAAGGAGCTGTTACAGTAATAATCAGCCTGTGCACATACAGTACAGCAGCTTCCGAGGCTTCTTACACTGTCGAAGTCGAACCTGAACTTCTCTGTTAGATGCTATGCATCATGTTGCTTTACTGTACAGAAGAGTATTTATTATTTAAATTATTTTATTTATTCCGTGTTTCCATTAAACATGTTTTAAGACATGGATATTTATGTTTTTTCATTTAGCATTTTTCTTTTTTTTGTTAAATGGAACAATCTTCAGTCAAAAAGAGGGAAACACTTTACCTGAAGTACATTTTATATCATATAACTGCATTTTATGTGTAATGATATATGCCCTCATATTTAATGGACTGTTTCACCTCTAAGTGTGTATGTTCTGACCACACATTTGACTTGAGGCTTAACACCGAGCCTTCAAATCCCAAAGCATGTTCATTCTGAAGTACTAATCGGAGCTCCTGCTGCTGCTGCTGCTCTGTGGGTCATTTAGTATTAGTATGTGCCACACTGCAGATTATTACAGCTTGTCTTTCATTTCCATTCACATACTTTTATTGTAAAACTATATACAGTGATTATTCTGTCAGTACACTTCTCTAGACTTCAGCAGTGAAGACGAGTACAGTACAGTACAAGTACAGGTTTTCAAAGATATTCAACAAGGTAAAAAGACACAACAACACTCGTGTTGAGAAAGAGAAACACAGGCCATGGTTTCTGCTTCAAGATCAAATGTGATATATGGCGTGAGTACAGCTTGGTCTGGATGAGTGTGAAAGACTAGATTCAACTGTGACCCGGCCTATCGTGCTCCGTGTACAGCCAGACAACACTACCAAGTGATGAGTGCCTGTGACTGGGGCCCCTGCTATCAGGAAGCATGTTTTATCTGTACTGTACGTCACAACTCAGACTGCCTTCTTCTGTGAGCTTGACAAGGCTACATTTTACAGTTGTGTCTTACAGTTGATGTCTGAACAACCTCATATATGAACTGTTGATAGTCTTCATGTCATGGTACTGTATTACCTTGAATATTTTCAGAATGTTTGACAATGTATTCTAAAATGCCTTCTGACCACTATTTTTGTACATTACAACTAATAAAACATTGTAAACAAGTCTTTGGTCTGACTTTACTGTACTCTAGATGTAAGTGCTCATCAAAATAAAGACATAATTATCATCTCATCTTCAGATATAAGAGACACAGAACTGTGTTCTTATTTGACTA
>JAUBNQ010000020.1:710601-729145 GCA_032353495.1 Ctenopoma kingsleyae | reverse complement strand
TTTCTGCCAAACCCTACTCAACTGCAGCTGAATTGCACATGAACTCTCAGGTGCTGTTGGTCAGGTTCAGGTATCCACCCTCTAATGTGTATCACAGCCTGGTATAGGAGGAACCGTGTCTCTTAGAAGAGTGTGTAAGAGTGTAATTTTATTAATCCCGCATACAACATCGTGCTCCTACAAACACTCACTAATGTTACCTGTGCTACATTTCTGAGTCGTTTTTACACACAGAGCTGGAGCTGAGTAGAAACACTACTGAGGGATGGAGCACAATCTAGAATTATATGAGCAGTGTATCATGATTCGCTGAAAGGAGAGTAACGTTTCATCACCTACTCAGCAGCTGAAGCTGATACTGTGACACGTGAAGTGGATTTTATATTTAGGGTTTTAAAAAAAGGTACATCAGCCAATAGAAATGGTTTTAAACATAAATAATCTTAATACAGTCTCCACGGATTTATTTATGTGATAAGATGCACAGTGAATGTGACAAATGACCAAACTGTAACAGTGACTGTGTTTCAGTTCTACTTTTATATTTCTGTGTTGGTCCCTTTTTCTAGCTGTGAAACAAACATGCTCTGAAGTTGCTGTCACTAATGTGTGATCACCTTCCAGAGGTGAATCTGGGCTTGAGGAGCCTCAACTTGGAGGACATAAATCTGTCTGATTGTCTCCCTGAGATCCTCCATCTACTGAACAACTGCAAGCTGCAAGGTAAGAAAAGCAGAGTGACCCGCTTAATACGCTTGTATCAGTCTCTTTTAGACTCTGTTCAACACAGTTTTGCCTAAATATGGACATTTGGTCAACAGATAGAACATCAAGCAGATACATCTTTGAGAGCACTTTACTCACCAGCATCATCTTTTCAGGTTGAAAGAACTGAACCAGTGTTTCCTTTTCCTCCTGTCAGAGCTGCGGTTGAATGACTGCCGTCTTCTCGAGAAGTGGAGCAACAAGGAGGAGAGTTTGAAGCAGCTGGTGGCCGCTCTGAAGACAGTGTCTTCACTCCACAGGCTCAGCCTGGCTCAGAATCGACTTGGTGAGCATGTGCTTCACGTTTCCTCTAAAAAGATTTGGGAGAACGTGATGTCATGAATAGTTTAGAAAGCAGAGTTTGACCTGGAGAAACTAATGTCAGTAAACGTATCAACAGCCACGAACGTGCACGTGTTGGCAGAGCTGTTCTCAGGATCCTCCCCCAGCTCAGTGAAACGCCTCGACCTCAGGTAAGAGCTGCAGCTCACTCATTACAGGTTAATATCTACCACCAGTTGTTCTCACTATCACAGAGGTATTGGAAGGTGCTGCAGAGAGGGAAACTCTTGGTGTGGGTTACATTAGATTAGATTACACTGCCAGATTGGCAATACAGCATAGACCATGTTCCTAAAAAATATTTGAGTAATAACAGCCCCAGCTCAGCGACCACACTGTGACGATTTAATACCAAACTATTTTAAAAAGACTCAGTCACCTGGGTTTTATGGATACTGACAGGCCCCCTTGCACGTTCAGCATCAGTTAAACAATAGTTATTCATAGTTATTTAAACTTAATTTTATTATTTTTCCTTTCACAATGCTTACATCATTTAGGGTTACGTTGCAGATTCAGCCTTTTCACTTTGGCTGCTCTGTTAAGCTTTCATTTATTATATATTATGTTAATTACAGCTCCAACTTCATTCAGCCTGTCGAGCTGCTGCAGTTCACCCAGAGACTGAAGACAAATCGCCCCCCACACCGATTAACCCTCGACCTCAGGAAGAACCCAGGAGATCGAGATCCCAACACGTGGAACGCTGCACTGGAGAAGCTGCGTTCCTTCTGTGTTGTAGTGGTTGAAGGATGGAAATCCACAGACACAATGGTAGACCACGTCAGCAACATGTGACCCAGGCTAGAGACAGCTACACACAATCAAACAGTGTAGGAGTGGAACACACCTGTCTTCATGTACAGAGTGAGACAGATTTTCAGTGTTCATAAAAACCTGTTAAAGCAGATGTGCAGCAGGAGTCACTTCTCCACTGTGCATCTAGTTCATCCTGTTCAAAACAGTCACTGTCTAAACACACAACTTGTGCATCTGTAGTGCAGCATGAAGCGCTGAGGAAGTGGACCCAGCTGCACGTGGGCTTTTACAACTTCTATATTACTGACGTTGTGTTTCTTTTACTGTAATTCTAATGTTCTGACTAAATTACAGTTATAGTGCAAGCAGCCCCCCCATGTTACAGTATGTTCTTCTCAGGTCTAATTGTTCCTATTATTCTTCCGTTGGGGTTTTTTGGGGTTTTTTGTGGGGTTACATGTATTAAAGTAAGTTGTGTTGTAAAAGAAAAAAGGTTCCCCGTGTTCATTTGACATTTGAGTCATTTATTAAACCAACGTCCATTACACTTTCAGAGTCTTCTCTCAGACAGAGTGAGTGACAGCGGACATTACAATACAACTGAAAAACCTGGAGGACTGACGCTGAGGTGAGGAGCAGTTTCACAGCAGCTGTCTCACACCTTCTCTTTACATTAGTCACACAGCATCAACACAGACGACCCATTCATCATTAGTAGGAACCAAGTAGAAAAAAAACAACCAGAAAACGGATTAAAAACAGCTTCATCTTTTTCTTAGTGGATTTTAAAGCTAAATACTGGAACAGTTTGTTTTCCTTGTATATTGTCATGTTTTAGTAAATTCAAGTCAAACAGAGTGAAGACCTTACATCTGCATGCTAATTGGTTGATCTGTTGGGTCTATCTACAGCCATCTCGCACAGAAAACAACGTTACTCACACACACACTGTTGCGACGTTTCAGCCTGGCCTGGCTACCTCCAAACATAAAAACTCTACCCAATTTGTCTGTGTTCACACGTCCAGAAAGAAGTCAGCTGTCACATGATGCTTCAACTTACACACTGTGCTGTGTGTCACTCTGCTGGAAATCTAGTCACCAGTTGGGGTTTTGTGTAGCTTGGGGACAGTGTTCAAACCTGGCAACCCCAGTACGAGGACAAGACGTGATCCCGCTGCAGCGGCAGTGTGAGTGAATGCCAAAGCTAGGTTAATACACCTGCTATTAACTGAACAGGTAAAACCTGTTAAAGATAAGTTCTGGTAACACTGGTCAAGCACACCTCCACCTTCAGTCAGGAAATAAGTACATGTCTAACTGTTGAACTCATCTTTCAACTGGCTGAACCCTATTTAACAGTTTTCTTTCCTACATCCAGCAACTGTTCATGTTGTTCATGGGAGGAAAGAAAAAGCAAACCTCACCTCATTGGTCCCTGAATCTACATTATTTTAAAAAGTGGTTTAAATGTTATGTTTGATCACTGAGAGTTGAAGCAGTGGTCCAGTGGCTTTTGCATTCAGCAGCTACAGTGAGACGGTTGACATACAGTTGACGGTTGTAACGGACAGAGGAAGCTGCTCTTTAGTCACAGTGTCTGCATCATGATGGTGAGGCAGCAACCACAGCTGGACAGCTCATTTCTGTGACACATTTTTTAATGACTGATTCTTTCTGCCCAGACAGATCACTTCTTTATGGACTGTGAATCAGAGGTACACTTACAGATATTAGAGCTCTAGAAACACCTTCCACTATTTGACTGGATGATGGGCTTGGTTGAGATGAGATTGGTTTAAATTACCACTTGTAGACCTCGACCAATGTGAGGAAAATTTACACTTTAGCAAGACAAAAAAAGACAAAATGAAACAGCCTCGACCCTGTAGCATCCTGTTCCTCTACTAAATATGGTGCTTTTTTCCTATCTCGTTTCTGTATATACTTCTTTTTACATAGTCTGTACAGTGTTGATGTACATGGTGTCTGTGTGGTGTGTGCATCTCAGAGGGACTGAGCTGCACATGACACACGCAGTGACACTCGTCTGTCTCAGTGAGACTGAGTCGCCGTCATCTAGAGCTAAAGATGGAAGTTAGTGTTTGTTTTTCATGATGGTTCGTGTCTCCATGAATCATTCAATCATCCCTTCTCACTGTGTCACAGAAACTGTAAATCAAACTGGTACAGCAAGATTCACACAGTCACACACAAACGCGTGTGAATACGACACACTCATTCACACAATCACACACGTGCCGTAACAAAAGCACACACAGGAGCCTACAATACAGCATCTTGAAGGCATTAAGGAAATCTCCTCAAATAAATATCAATAAATTAAATCATACAAAATGAATGGGTTAAAAAAAAACAGAAATTCTGTTAAATACAGCGACGATGTCAAATAAATTCAATAAACAACAGCACTTGCTCGTAGACACAGACCATATGGTACACTTCGTAAACAATGACAGACACACACAAGTAGACACATTCACAAATCATGAGTGAGCAGAAAGGCGGTGGTGGTGCTGCTGCTGCTCTGAAGGGTGAGGTCAGGTGGGAGGACGGGGCTGCGGGGGCAGTGCTGGCACTTCTCAAAGAGCTGCTCAAAGTATGAGGCTGCTGTGCTCTGTTTAAACATTATGGGTGGGACCTAACAGTGCTGGCAGTGCTGCAGTCATCCCTCCCGCTGTCTCTGCTGCTCGTGTGTTCAGAGGGATGTGGTCCACAGACAAAGTGACTGCACAGCACCTAAAACTGGCAGAGTGGATCGACGTGACCGGATTCCTTCAAGATGACTTAATGCTATTATATCAGTCAGGACTGATCCTAACAAGTGAGAGACGATCACCTGACGTGGAGCCAAGACACCAATCACTGGCTGATTTCCTGGCTGAACAGTGGAGAGTTAGATCACTGCTCACATCTGTGTGAAGCTATTAGAACATGGACACCAAAAAACACCTGTAGTGTAGGTTACTGACTCCTGTGATAGCACTGGTGCTAAATGAAAAGTGAGACACAATCATAGAGATTGACATTACACTGTAGTATTGAAGACACAATATCTGCAGGACTGAATTTAACACTTATAAATAATCTTCTGGCCATTCTTTCACCATACTGTCATTCTCTCTATAACATACTCTCGGTAGATTATTGGCTGCAAAATTATTCATTCATTTAGGCTTTTCTGCAATAAGCACTTAGTCCATTAAGAGATAAGCCTCCTAGCTATGCTGCTGCTAGCAGACGTGACTGCTTGTACAGTCCATGGTTGCAGCAGCTCCACATTTAGTGAGCTTTTAGTGTGTAACATCTCACGACAGTCTGCAGTCAGATAAAGAATATTCTACTAACAGTAGACAACAGTGAACAGTATTCACCAAATTCTGTCAATTATCTTTTGAAGCCTTTTGTTTTTAGAAAATGTATTTTATTGATTTTTAAGACTGTTTGAGATAACTTCTTGTTAGTCCTCCCAGACTCACAGAGTAGGGAGAGAGGGACAAACACAACTAGGTGTCACTTAGTGTCCATGTTCTCCTCTCTTAACAGCTAAGCAGCTGACAGAGCTCTCACGTCTTTCTAACGTCACAGCTACACTAGTTTGAAGTCAGCCAGGATGATGCTGTGGTTTCATCATCACCTTATGGTTTCTATCCCTTCAGACAGAACACGCTCGCCCTCTAGAGGCACAATCACAAATGAAGGAGTAAAGAGCCTCTGAGTTTTCAGCTCCCACCGAGTTGTGGCAGTGTAAAATACCTGATTTGCTGCCAGTGAAAACAATGTTGGACACAGCTTCACCTTTCAACCCGGAGCATAATCCTAGCATGGTCAAACTAATACAACAAGTATTGATGACACGGTGCAGTTAGTCTTTATATCTTACAGAGAAACGTGTATGTGTGAGAGACTTAGACACCTTTGGGAGAATGTGTGTATATATGTTTCAATTAATGCGGTATTCATCTAAGAGATCATTGATCAATGCTTCTATGTTCTATGTTGCAAAAAGACTTCAAGGAATAGTTTAGAAATTTTCAATTGGTCTTAACATAATGCTGAGGTGCCTTTACTGTATGGTCAGTCCAAAAGTATTAAAACGGCAAGGCTCATTCATTTCTGCTGGACACTGTGGTTTAAGATTAAAAGATGGATAAGAGATGAAAGGTCAGAATTTCTTGCTGTGTACACCTCAATATGTTAAACAACAGAGAAGACGGCACCTTTTTGTATCACATGACCCAATGTTTAGATGAGCAAATGTACTGGAACATGTGACTGACAGGTGACACTGGTGTAGACTGGATGGCCCAAGAACAGCTGATGAATGTGAGAGCTGTGTGACATCACCACCGACCTCTACAGAGCGAGGTGAAGCTATCACAGGCCGTACCTCAACACCTTTCAGTTCACTGAAATATACGCTAAACCTATGTGTTCCAATACTTTTGGCCACTTCAAATGTGGATCATCTGGTACAGAAGATGCGATATTCAGTGGTGTTCAACTTCTCAAGTTCTACATAGCATCAACAACAGGTGAAATTCTGAACTCTGTTCTCATCCTTTTTTTTGATCTTAAACCCAAAGGTCTTCATGTTAAAGCAGAAACCAAATCAAGACCCACTGTCACATACACACACGCACCTCAACACTACGTTAAGACCAGCTTGAAAAATACTAAACCATTCATTTAGTATCTAAGTGACTTTATGCAGATGATGTACATATGTGAAATGTACTCTATGTGATCATGTGTTTAAGCAGGGGAAAGAGGAGAAAAGTCCGTTCAGATAAAATAACGTTGATGATGCCTGTGAATCCAACAAACTGATGAGATCCCTGCTAATCCCTTCATACTGTATGTGTGTAGTGGATTAATGTATGTGAAGGCACACACAGTACTGTTCTCATTTGAAAGCCTTGTAGCTCCAATACTGGTGTTTTCTGATGGAAATGCCAGTTAAAGGACTACATCTAGAGCAATAGAAAAACCTGTTGGTACAACAGAAAATGTACAGTGGACAAACTCAAATCAAGGCAGTTTTTGTTAGTTCCAGGGAGTAAACACGTTGGAGATGTATGGTATTCACCCAGCAACAGCACCGTGTATGTATGATGTTCCTGTGCTGGGGGAGTGTGTAAAGGCCTGTCATGGAGGAGGTTAACAGGAGTGTAAGAGAGACTGGGGGTACAGTATGGATAGTGTGTGAGTGTGTGTTTGGGGAGGGCTATAGGATTCCATCCATGAAGCTGGTATCCAGCCGCTGGATTAGCACCCGGATAAAGGACATCTCCTTGCGAGTGTTCTCAAAGATCACCCTGGGGTCGTCGGACTGGCAGCGCAGACAGTTAGGAGCCATGACCATGGCCAGGTTGTTCACATCCATCTTGGTGATGGCCACATTGGCAGGCTGAGCGAATACCTGCACACAGTAGAGTATTAAAGTAGCAAAGGTGTCAGATTTAAGACATTCAGTCCCACAGTATAAGATTTCTAAGTGAAAACACATGTTGCAAATGTGAACATCATCATGTCATGATTTTCTCTTAACTTCAGACAATGGACTTCTCTCTGTACTTGTTTTGTTAGACCTTAGTGCTGCTTTTGACACTATAGGTCACAACATTTTATTACATAGACCGGACATGTCATTGGGATTAAAGGAACAGCACTAAGCTGGTTTAAATCACACAAAAGTAAGTTATGGAGTTCCACAGGGTTCTGTGCTTGGACCAGTGCTTTTTACTTTATATATGTCTTTGCTAGGAAATATTAGAAGGAAACACTTTAAATTCCTTAAAATTTTATTGTGATTTGGCACTATAAATACATTTGAATTGAACTGAACATATCTATGAACAAGGTAAAGCAGACCTGCCCTCATAACTTGAGACAGACTGGACCACTGGATAAATCCACACAGTCTGCATCTGTCTCTTTAACACCACTTGCACCTATAACATAACCGTCCTGCTGGCGAGTAGCAACAATCACCACTTCGAGTTCCTGTGGGTGTATATGTGTGTCTTACCTGCAGGAAGCGGATGAGGTAGCAGAGCACCAGTTTGTTGATGTGTGGCAGGCCCAGCACAACGTTGACAGCTGCCTCTGGGTTGTCATAGTTACTGATACACTCCTCATAAAACTCATGAGGGATCAGCGGCTCCTCCAGCTCCCTGTACCAGAACTTCAGCAGGGACGCTGGGGGATACACACAGGGACACTCAGAGGTGAGACTTGAGTGAAAACATTCTGTCTAAGAATTGTATTTCTTCTGCCATTCCTGTATGTTGTTTGGTCTTCACAGAGTTAGTGGGAGGATTAATCTATGAGAGCAGTGGAGAAGCAGAACCAGGCCCACAGTGTTTTCATTTACATTCTGCAGTGCTCCTTAAGTCTGTGTGTGTGTGTGTCTGTGTGTGTGTGTGTGTGTGTGTTTACCTGGGATGTGTGGGTCTTCCAGTCCTGTGGGGATTTTCCACTGATCCACTTGCAGCTTGAGGGCATTGACTTCATCTATGTCCCCTGGTACCCTGGAGGTCAAAGGTCACGGGATTGTTACAAATATTTTATTAGTGAGCTAATAAACTACCTCACCCACTGTTTAGTGTCTGGACGACAGCTGTACTGTTCAGGTTCACTCTCTCTGGAATCGTTTTCACTCTCAGAGTGCGGTATTGCACATGCAATACTGAAAATTGCGTGCTTCAGTGGTGGGTGTTTTGCAGGTGATCTAGAAAAATTGCATGATTGAGGTGCAAATATGGTGGAGGCAGCTGTATTTAAAGGATTTGTATGTTTACTGGAGAGTTTAGAGAAACTCTGAACACAGGGGCAGATAAAGATCAGTAGTGTCTTCATACTCTGCAGCACGCTCTATTCTATTCTTACTCACCTGAAGATGCCTTCTGTCTGGTCACCATTGAGACCCAGAACCTCCTCAGAGAGGCGAGTCTGCACCCAGGGCAGCTGGCGGTCTGGATACCTCTCCTTCTGGAGCGCCATCACCTCCTCCAGGGAGGAGCCGAACATAGAGGGACTGAAGATGGCGTTCCTGGCATGTCTAATCTCCTCCGGACAGGGTTTCTGCAGACCCTGACCAGAGACACATGGAGGAGTTAGTGTTAATGCAACAGGGCAGACGAAGGGCAGTTTGAGTAGTTGAAGGATGAGGACCAGAAAGCAGTAGGAGGAGCAGACAGGCAGATATTCACATGTGAGTGAGAAAAGGACACACAGCCCATTACTGTGCTGTTAGAGGTTAGCAGGTTAACACCGGTCCAACACAGCACAGTCGTCAGAGTGACAAATCCTCTCTGTTAGTGACCTGCTGAGATTCTGGCACTTTATGCTCGGAGCCAAGTTGCTGTCTGCCAACACACGTACACACACAAAATACACATATGCCAAAGCCCTTGGCATTAATCTGCTGCTATAACAGCCTCAACTAAACATCAGTACTCTGACCTGCTGCCTCTCCAGACACGCCGAGGTGCCACTCTTTAATTTGCAGCAGTGTTTGCAGTGTCTTAAAATGCTCAGTTCACTGAATGTTTTCATGTCTGTGTCTCTCTGTGTGTATCAAAGCCTGATACATTTCACAGCACTGTGTCACAAAGCTCCACTGTTGTCCACAAACTATTAACACACATATAAACTGATCACATCATGCTGGGGACATGACATGTGACATCACCATGAGCACACACACTGTCCCACACAATACAGATTGCAAGCCTTAAAAAATTAAACCATAAATAACATCTGTAAAAACGTATTCACTATTTATAGTATTCACCTTTTATTTTGTTTACACTGAATCATGCTCAATTTCATTTGGATATTTTGTCACTGATTAAAATATAAGACAGAAAATTAGTGACTGCATAAGTGTCCACCTCCTTCAACTCTGTGTTTAATAATAATAATCATAGTAATTGATACTTTATTGATCCCTTTGGTGAAATTCTTGTGAACAGGCTGTCCCCTTAAGGACACTTGAACATGTGGCCAGAAATCAGGGAGGGACCAGGAAGGGAACCACCAACCCTGCGGCTCATAGACTGCCCTAGCTACAGCTCCTAGTAGAAGCACCTTTGGCAAAGGTTACAGCGTTAAACCTGTGTTGATACAGTAGGTCTCTCTGCTCTCTGCTGTGTTTAGCGTCAGCTTTGTGCTTGAGGTCATCATCTTGCCTGCTTTTAGTTCTCTTGCAGACTGGTTTTCCATCAGGATTTCTGTATATTTTGTTGCCTTTATTTTACTTTTTATCTTCACGAGTCTGTTATGAAAGAAACATCCCCACAGTATTCTGGATTGCAGCAAACACATTGTCTTTTCTGATGGTCACCAATTTAACTTTGGACTTTTAACCTTCTTCAGGTTGACTGTATCTATCCCCTGACGTGCTGTTCAACAACCTTTCTGAGGAGTTGCTTTGGGGTGATTTTTTATCTTCATGGTGTAGTTTATCTTTAGAATACTGATTCACCACAAAAAAGATAAAGACCCCCTGGACCCTGCATCTTATAGACCTGTGAGATTACTTAATGTAGACAATAAAGTACTTGAAAAAACCTTTAGCTACACGTCTGGAAACAATCTTGCCGACAATCATTTCTCAAGACCAACCTGGGTTCATCAAAAATAGACAGTTGTTATTTAATATTAGAAGATTACTAAATATAATCCACACTAATGACTTAGATAATCCACATGCTGAAATTTTACTCTCCTTGGATGTGGAAAAAGCCTTTGACAGGGTTGAATAGGATTACCTCTTTTCGACCCTGTCAAAGTTTGGATTAGGTTCAAAATTTATATCTCTGGTAAAAAATATGATATGCCCAACCTCGGGCCTCAGTACAGACTAATTATATACATTCACGTTATTTCCCCCCTAGCCGCTCAACTAGACAGGGCTGTCCGCTCTCGCCGTTACTCTTTGCATTAGCCATTGATCCTCTGGCTCTTCTATTACATGCAACGTGCTGATTGGTGTAGGATGGAGATTGAAAGCTGTTATCCTTCCTCTCTAAAAGCACTACTTTATTCAGCTCTTCCTATTCCAAAACAAAAAATTTCATCAGTGGGACCATAAAGATTTATTTACTGAAAATATTTTTCCCACATTTCAGCAATTACAGAGGAAATTCAATTTGGAAAGTAAAGATCAGAATTCAAATACCTACAGATCCGAAGTTTTGTTAGGACATTGGTTCCGTCCTTTCCTATTCAGCCCCCAAGCTCCACAAAGGAGATGGTGTTTTTGTCTGATCCACTTAAAAGAGGATTAATGTCTAAAACTCAACACCTACGTTAGACCATCTGAAAGGGGCCTGGCAGGAAGATCTAGGAGTGAACAGTCACAGGAGTGAATGGTCAAAGGCCCAAGAATGTGTTCATTTTACTTCTCTATGTGTCAGACATGGACTTTTGCAGTTCAGAGTCTTCAGAGATTGCATTTATCCAAACTGAAATTATCAAAGATGTTTCCCTCCAATAATCCTTGTGATAGATGTACACAGGGACCGGCCTCACTAGCACATATGTTTTGGAAGCGTCCTCATATCACAACATATTAGAACACTATATTTCAAACCCTTTCAAAAATCTTGAGAAAACAGCTTGAGCCCAGGACAATATGGTTTGTTTTGTGACCCTGATGGCACAGAGACTGATTCTGTCGTGTTGGAGACAGAAAACACCCCCCACCCACTCAGCTTTGATGAAAGACATAATGGGACATTAAAATTGGAGAAAGTAAAATATTTGTTGAGGGGGAAATCTGAACTATTTTACTCAACGTGGCAACCTTTTATAGGTTTTATTCATTTTAGTGCAAAACTATAATTGATCTGTATGGTATGGTGGAGATATATGATGTCCTCCGATGTCCGTTTTTCGTTCTCTTGTTTCTGAGTTTTTTGTTGTTTTTTTGTTTTGTTTTGGTTTTTTTGTATTTTATATGCAAAAAACCTCAATACAGAGAATTTGAAAAAAAAAAGAATACTGATTCACCGGGCTGTCATGCTACCATCACTGAAACACATTCACTGCACTCTACAAATCCAAGTGTGACACCATAAACCAACTGGTTGACCTTTGTTGACCTTATGAACTATAGGAACAAGCAGACGGTGAGTCTGGATGTGAGAACAACAACATGAAGACACACATGCTTCTTACCTTCTTGGCTCCTGTGAGAGCAGCCTTTGTCAGTTTCCTGTAGCAGTATTTAGCATAACTGCTAATGGCCACTCCTGTAGCAACAAGGAAAACAAGGCATACTGTATTTACAGCATTAGATATCCTGTCCCTTCATTTGAACACATATGACAGGGTGAGAGTTCTTCTTTAAAGACTGTTCAATATTAAAATGAAAAGGTCTCATCAAATAAACAACCACACAAGTAGTGTGGACATGAAATTGAACATGAAAGTGACCTTTTTAGTGCTTTCAACTGCATGTCCCAGCCTGCATCAGCAAACAGAACTGAAGCAGACGTCACATTTAAATAGAATATACACGTCTAATCACATTTGAATAGCTTCTATAAACTTCAGGTTGGGCAGTATTCAACATTTGAGCTCCTAGTATTTTGCATTTGAAAGCAGCTTAGCACGGGGAAACTAAGTGGACTAAGTGGACTCTGATTGCTCATTCATTCTGTGCCAACACTGATCAGCTCTTCCAGTGTCCATCAAGGACAACTGAAAAAGCATTTGTCCTACGTTAGTCCTGAGCCTAATCTGTCATTAACTGTGTCCACCTGTAGGGGGAAGCAAAGGACCTGCACATTGGTACAGTGTCTGACACTGAGGGACAGGAACACTAGTGAAGCCTCTTTTAATGTCTCTCTCTCTGTCTCCTGCTCATAGATGACGGCTGTGGGATATTCTGCTGTAGCTGACGTGTGCAGGTTGGCCTTCAGTACACAGCTTTCCACAGCAAATGATATTCTACATGGTATTTGAGTTTGCAGGTTATTGATTTACTGTTTAGAACACAGTAGGAAGTGCTCTGAAGATATGTTGGATTGTGTATGTGCATCAGTGTCCCCCTTAGCTGATATTTCATACTGTAGGTTCCCAAATACTGTCCTAAGAGCAGGTCAGATTAATATCACCCCTGTATTACAAATCTGGACGAAAACATCTTCACACAGCAGATTCTGTGCAGCTGTACTAAACTTGTCCAGGGGCTACAGTATAAAAACTACTGAAATCCTGTTACATGTGATACCTATGTGTTAAAGGTCAGAGAGGTCAAGAAAATCAATGTAGGTTCATCCTCTGGGAAGCATGAATATCCACAGTATATCAAAGCTTTTGTGACACAGTATTATGGACCAGGCTGTTGGTTAAGAGACAGAGTGTGTGTGTGTTGCTCCTTCACCCTTGGTGTCGTTGAGGGGGTCCATGTGTCGGTAGATGTAGCCCTCCAGGTAGTTGTGGAAGCGGGGTGTGGGAGGAAAGAAAGCCAGACAGATGGCCATCAGCTCCCAGCCCCGCTCCAGGCTGTCGTAGCGGAAGTTCTCTGTGGTTTGACGGCATAGCTGGATGTAGAGCTCGTCACGCAGACCTTGGTTACTCCACCCACGCACCACCACCTGACATACAGGGAAAGAGCCACATCAGTTAAGAAGTAACTTCACGACTACAGGTGTGAATTCAACTGTATGATCACCACGGATGCTGACGTTGTGATCATCCTCTCAGTACAGTGGCAACTTCAAAATTTAAAAGTTGCGTTATTCAATTTATGTTCACTAGGGGGCAAAAAAACAACAACAAAACAATATGGCAGTTGCAGTTACTCCCACATGGTCTATATACAGCTGCCCTCATCAATACTTTCATACCACCAATGGCTCAGATTACATGTAATGTGAGACGAGTGGCTCATAGTCATGACCCCACAGAGAATTATCAACAATGCTGCAGTTTTCCTCTATAGAGCCTTTTAGACTCTTTCAGTTTACTCTTACGGTTTTATGGCCTTCAACTCGTCTGTTTGGGCTCAGTAGAGCATCCAGCAGCCCAGGAGCCAGACAGAGGGTGGCTATTTGACACAAACACAAAATCTGAATTGTGGAAGAGCTGGGCAGAATATGAGGCCCATGCACATCACACACAAGATGAAAACTCCACACAGCTGACCAGTCGATTGTACCCCCGTCTTTCTTGCTGTGAGGGGACAGTGCTAAACACTACACCACCCACCACACAGTTTTAGAAATCAGATTAGTTTTTGCTTTTCTCTGTGAGTAAACTTGTGTTATGAATCCTACACTGTTTTAGAAATGAGGTCCCTGGTGTTTTACAAGCTTCTTCACTGTGTGACGCTGTGTGTCCTCCTGTAATCTTCAGCAGCACTGCAGAGAGGAGGTGAGACAAGTGATGCTGGTTCAGTGTGTCATGTGGGGACACATCCACACCAGGCCCAGTCCTGGCTAATACTAATGTAATTATGCTGTGTATGGGTGAATGGGTGTGAGGACTGTGAGCTGTTCACAGACCTCCAGTGCCACAGACAGGGGGTCAACTTTAGAGCGACGGTCTCCCATGTAGGTCTGGATGAGCTTAAAGATTTCCACTGCCTCCTTCTTCACGATGCGGTCTGACGTCATGATCATGGGCTTCTTGATGGGCTCACTGCTCCAGGCCAGCATGTTGGCAATAGATACTTTCCTCCTAAAAAGACCCTGAGAAAGAGCAGCAGAGACAGTGAGGGGGGGGGAGCTGTGTTCTTACAGTGCTTGGGTTTTCTCATGTAGATAAATGTAATCCAGAGACACAAACACAGGTATGTGAAGTAGAAGTACACAGGATATCAATATCACTTAATAGTAATGCAATAATTGCATATTTATACATTGTTTCCTCTTTTTTAAATGCATCGTAGCTGAGTGGAGCACCCACAATTTCGTTTTAGTCGCTGTACAATGACAATAAACTCTATTCAATTCTATTCTAGTAACTTAAAGTAAACTGATGTAAGGAAAGTCATTATTCAGTAGTATGACTCAGAATATCCTACAATTTACACTTACAATTTCAATTATGCTGTGTATCATTTAGAGTTCCTGGGATATAATCATCACAGCTTTAGAAACGACGGACAATGTACATGCATACAATGCTACTTTCAGGACAACTGGCTCCACGGAGTGAACTGCACAGTCTGTGTGATTTACAGTTAGTAGAAGTTGTGGAGCAGAGCTGAGTGTGTGGGGTCCAACACTATGTTAGATATTAGAATTCAGAGGTATACATCTATAACAAAGAAAGAACAAAGGGAGACAGTGATCTTTTCTTTCAGCATGTTCATTGATTTCATTGTACAGACATACTGTTGCATCTGCAGGTACAAATAGAAGTCTTGTTTTTCCCTTGTTATTCTTTTAGCTGTCCAGTCCTTCAATCTAGTATCCAGTTTATTCACTGAATCATATTCAGGCATTTAAGAGCTACAATATCACCCCCTCATTTTGATTCTTTTTTAACACTTTTCCATACGAGTCTGTTCCATTGGTATTGGTAAATAATTGTAATCTGTTGTCAGGTGTGAGTTTTATCTATATTGATCTTGTATCCTGACAAGTGTCTGTAAAGTTCAAAGGACTGCATCGATTTGGGGTCAAGAAGATGTTGGTTGACTCAGATAAATCAAAATATCATCAGCATAACAGGACTGTTTATGTTAGATTGCATTAATCGTAATTCCCTGCATATGTCTGAGCTTGATGTTCACAGTATAATGCAAAAAGTAAAAACAAGGTGCAGCTTTGTTTCTGAAGCTTTCAACCAGCTCCCCTGGGCTCCAGAAAGTAGGTGTGTTTTTTGTCAAGCTGCTGTTTCGAGGTCAGTAAGCTCAACTTGTGCATTATTATTTGATGAACTTAACTTAATTAGTGATCAGCTGAACAATGAAACGATATATTCAGTGAGGTTTCAGCCCACTTTAATCTGACACAGTTTCATAGATGTGTGCAATCACGCGTGAACACAGAAATTCCAACACAAGACACGGCAGTGAAAGCTCTCATGAATGCCATGCAGACACATCAGTCAGACCCAGACATCCTCTTGAGTACCTGTGTGTGTTTGTTGAAGTGCTTGGAAGCCCAGTTCTCGATGTCAGTCTCCGAGGAGGGCTTTCTCAGGGTGAATTCTGGGAAAATGCCGCAGCTGGCGCTCGGCATCATATTCCTGGCATTTCGACTGGCCTCAAACTGGACACAGGCTCCAAGGTCCTCCGACTGACAGGTGGGAAAACACAGGACAGAAAATATCATTCATCTGGTTGATGCTGCTGTGGAACATTTCGAGTGGTTTGAGAGCTTGAAGAAGTTTCTTTAGCACACAGAGGGAGCTGACTGGGATTAATACTGACGCGTTAATACGTCAATGTGCACAAGGTTATTTCAGTGCAACAAAGACTCTGTTTATTCTTGTGTCTTGATTGAAAAAAAAAACAAAACAATCTGAAGTAGCTGAGGACCAACGTCTGACGCAGAGATGGTTATTCAAAGCCAGCCCTGCCAGAGGCGGGGCTACATGTGTACCACACACTGTTTTTCTGGGAGTGAAACAAAGGCACATAAAGTCCATGAAAAAAAAATATTAAGACAATCTGACCAGAGATCTTCTAAGAGCTTCCAAGGGGGAGGGACATTTCTACAAATAAGAACCTGCATAAAGAGTTTAGAGCTTTAAAACATGTATTTGGCATTTTTGCCTTTATTTGACAGAGTCAGTAAGTAAGCAGACAGGAAACATGGGAGTCCCATGCTGGATTCGTACCAGGGATGCTGGGGACGCTGTGGCCACGTGGCACGCACCACACCTTTGACCACCAAGGTGCCCTGAGCTTTGAGTTTTAAATGAAAAGCAGAACTAATTACTATTCTAACTTACTTAATCTACCTGGACGTGGACAATCAGCTGCATGTTTCTTCATCTAATGTGGGACTGTTCTTTAGTTTCATCTTTTCAGAAGCATAATTGAACGTGCTGAAGAAGAAGTCTGTGTCTCTGACACAGATATTGCTTCTGTTGAATCTGTTGTAAGGACTTGTACACAAACACATTTGTACAAATGTCACCCTGTGGTTTTAAGGGGAGTTGTGGAAAGAAGTATTATATATGAATATTGCAAAAAATTGTCTGACGTCTTTGAGATTCTGTGGAATCACAACCTTCATTCCATCCTCTGTTCTCTCTGCTGAGCAGATTCATGCCTTCATGTTCTCAGCTTCAAACTCTCAAGTGTTGCATTGCAGAATTCAAAAAAGAAAGAGTGGGAGCAGGGAAGGACAGAGAGACGAGCGACAGCCTGTTTTCCTTTGGGCTAAGTGCTTTCCAGCTCTCTTATCTCCTCTGGGCCTAGGAGGACTCAGATAAAGGCACATGTCATACTAACCAGTGCTTGTGAGTTCATTTCATGTCTGCCTCTTCATATCACACCATATAAATACAAGCAGGTTGTGTTTTAGGTGATTTTGGGTGCTTTCAGATGAGAACTGATAATTACATCGCACACACGTTTTCTAACTTGTATAATTAGGACCTGCAGTTCGGTTTCACTCCTGCAGTCATGCTCAGACATTCAGTCATCGGTGTTATTATACCATTTACTTGCTTTCTAGTCATATATGACTCTTACTGTGAAGCAGCTTCAGGAAATATTATGTATTTGTCACAGAATAAGCAGAACATTGTTAAAAAACAGAGCTATTCTTCAATAACAACTGGCACAAAAATATATTGACAGCAATCAGCAATCAGTCCAATCAGTAGCTGTTTTGGAGCTGTCAATCGCACTGTATCCCAACATCTCCAGTCATACAGCAGAGTTTGCAAACTTGCCATATTTTTGTAGATGTCTGAATATCAACCATTCCTGAATATTTCTCAGTCTGAGCTGTGACACGTGAGCCACGAGATTTGCTGACCAAGCTCAGGCGATTTGATTGAAAGCACTAAGTACTTCTAGTACTCAGTGTATGTTGGTGAGTATTTAATGACTTACTTTATTGATCCCCTTGGGGAAATTGTTGTTTGGACAGCTGCCAGACAGTACATGTCGGTGCTATTATAGCATTGCCCCAATTCTTATGAGTATTATGCTGGGATGTTCTGCACAAAATAACTGCATTCCAACACTCCATAGCTTTTACTAATCAACTACTTCCTCCTTCATTAATGTGAGCCACATTATTTCATATTGTTCCAGGTGTGAAGATACTGTATGTGTGTTCCCTAAGCATGGTGTGACTCACTGGATCTCACTATTATGACTGTTACATAAACCAAGCTGAAGCTCAGCAGCATTACATGGAACGCCGTGGCTTTCCATCAAGGTGGGACTGTAAATATAGGGTGAGTGGAACCCAAGTGGCTCATTCAGAGATGGTGTGTGTGTGTGGAGGTCTCACTGAGTGATGCCAGTAGCTGTAGGTAAGACCGCCTTTCCACAAATCAATGACTTACAAATCATTTAAAACTTCTATTTGATAGAAGAAGAGTAGAAACATAATATATCAGATGTTGAAACTGAGAATTTTCATCCATGCTGTGATCCACTGTCTATCATGGTCAGTTTATCACTTTTCCCATATTGACTGCTGACCACCACAACACTAACACCACCA
>JAUBNQ010000020.1:681994-693836 GCA_032353495.1 Ctenopoma kingsleyae | reverse complement strand
GAACAGATCTCTGTAAAAGTGAATATGTGAATATTTAGAGATCACCTTCAGTTCAGGAAATGTTTTCTTTCCTAAACTGAAGGATTAATCAGATCAGTCAGATCAATCCCTAATGAAAATCATCATTATTGGGAGCTTGGTAACACAATGCTGTTGTTCACTGTGTGTCCCTGCAGTCATTCTGTGCCACCACATACAGCAGAGGTTTGTCTCAGGTTTGCCCTTGTCCTCCTTCCCTCCATCCCTGCTCTCTGCTCTGCTGAGCAGCACTGAGCACTGCTGGACCGTGTGATTCTAATCAAGATTAAATATTATCTTGTGTGTGAGAGTATGAGAGGTGGCACATCCAGACAGTGACGACAACAGAAGAAAAGACGTATAGGTGTGCACAAAGAAATATGATTTACTTCAACACTATTTCCCTGCTGGTGGTTTGAAAACCCAGCCGGTGAGATGTCTCATTATTAAATTCATCATATTAAATCCATTTTTGGTGGGAAGCCTTCGTTGTGTGGTGTTGTACCTGAACTTTGTCTCTTTTGTCATTTAGGTTTTCTGTTAAAGCTGCTACATGCAGCATAATGATGCATAATGTGAGAGGCGTGAGTAATACTTTGCCTCTTCGAGCACATTGTTCTGCCCTGGCAGCCTACAAACTCTGCTCTTATTTCCCCACTGTCCACTACCTGATCAGAAGGAAACTAGGAGCTAGCAGATGTTAGCTGTTACCATCTGCTTGTTGCCGGATGTTAAATGCTGAAGTATCGTACCAGTAGCTCAAAATTATCGTATTTTGACAAAAATTATTGTACGTTGCTCAGACAATCTGCCTCAATAACACATTATCATAGACTGCGTATATATATAGTCTATAATGCAATTTTACCTACAGAATGGTTGTAAAAACCACCTCTGGCCAGAACAGTGCCTCTACCTGTGTGGAGTGCATGATGAGTCCCTGTCGCTCAAATCACTCATCATCGTTTACATCGTGCGTCACCACGTGTTACATCGTGCGTTGATTGGCTGTAAAGGCACGTGAGACGATTGTGCCTATACATCTCAAGTATGTCTGTGCAGGATGACAAAAAAAGATCTGTACCTTGTTGTAGTAATGAAATAACTTGAAAGTGTCAAATTATCGCACATTATGGGATTTTTTTGAATTATTGATTGAACATCATTATACATTATCATACATTATCGTACAAATACAATAATTATCGTACATCTGGCAACACTTGCCACGTAACACTTCTGCAGCTGGTGTGCAGGTTGCCAGATTTCCATGGCAATCTGCCTTCCCTGTGTGTGTGTGTGCAGAGGAATTATCTACAGAGGAATTATCCTTCTTTTCAAGTCAATTTACTTTGTGATGACAAAAATCACATCTTAATAATCTGTACAAGGAGGAGCTGAGGAGGCAGAGACATCCGCCCTGATCCAGGACCCATCCATTGCTGTCAGCAATTTTTACTTTGTTGTGGTGACACATAAAGTTACTCTTAGTGTATCAGTAAAGTCTTTATCTTCACCTTTTTCCACAGGTAAAAGTACAAAACAGAAGCCCTCCTGAGTTTCGGGGAGTCATACAGCAGTGGTGTTGGGTGTGGTGGAGCTACAGCCATGCTTCTTGGTTTTACAACACCAGCCACGATCAATGCTTTTACAAGGCAGGCTGGTGATCGAACATCTAGTGCCCTATCCATCAGCTGTCCCCTCTCTGCCCCCATTCTCCTCCATCCATCCTGTTCCTCTCATCTTCTCTCCACTCAGGACCATCTCAGTCAAATTTGCTGTTCACTGCTCTCCTGTCTGTGTTAGCAGTGGTGACGGTGACAGTGACGGTGAAATAAGATCTGTGAAGTCCAGCTAGAAGAACAATTTTATGCATTTAAGGCTTATTAAACATCAAATCACTAAGTGCTCTCTGTGCGTATCTCTGGTAACACAAAGCAAATGTGTGGCTGCAGCACCTCTAACCCTGGTGTCCTTGTGAGGAGAGGAGGAGGGGAGGCAACAGGAGGAGCAGTGGGTGAGGGGAGTTCCTTTCATCCCAAGGAGAGTAAGTGGGGGGCCTCCGTGTCCTCTGACCTAAGCCGTTTTCAGACAGGCAGTAGAACCCTGAACCTCTCTAGATATTACCTGGAGGAGCTGTACGTGGGGTTGCTACCTCAGACTGAATGTTAGTTTACTGAAAACACGCTCCACATTTCCCTTCAGCTACCTAAAGAAGACGTTACAGCACAGTGTTGGTTTCAAACCTTTATGGGATTTGCTGGTAAAAACAAAAATAGAATACAATAGAAAATCACCAGTTCTAATTAGCCTGCTAGCTGGGGTACAGTGTAAGTAACTGTACGCTAACATTACATGCTACACAGATTTTTTTCTGCTTGAGGGATAAAACAGTCTAAAACTTCAGCTGGTTTATTCACATTTTCATCAGTACGCCATGTTTCACCTGAGCAAACCTAAGAGCAGCACTCTAAAAAAGCAAACTGTGGAACCCATTACTTTCCTACTGATTGACTACTCAATTTATGTGGCAAGTCTAGTGTCTTGACAACGACGTTTTGACAAGTGGACAGATTATCATTCAGATTATCTATTGACTATTCAGAATTTACTAAAGTGAAAGTTGATCAGTATCTTCCAGTGGCAAATATTTCTGAGAAACACAGAGAAGCAAAAACTGATTTCTGAGAAATTTGTTTCTACGGTCTCTCTCTTCTTCATTTTAATAACCCTGTGGTAACGTTTCCCCTCTCAGCATCAGTAGCGTCCTGCTCTAACTGCCAGTCTACACACTTTAGCTTATCACAGGCCAGGAGCTTTCAGCACAGTCCTGGTGTCTGCCTCTCTGAGGGACGATCTAAGGTATTTTATCTTGGCAGCAGAGAAGCAGATCAACCTGATGGGGTTTGGTGTGAGATCGGATCCCCTGACTCCCTCCAGCTTAGTAAATACCATCTAGGAATGTCAGCCAGCCAGCCATCTATTACTATTGACCTGAATCAGGTCAGTGCTGAGCAGAACAGTCATCTGACATTTACTGGGATGTTCATGATTAATCATCAATTAAATAATTACAAAAGTCACTTGTCGGATCATGGATTTTAATCAATCACCTCGACTTTTTCTGATGACCTGACAAGGGCTGGATCTGGCATCAACAGGCCTGTGCATTCAAGAAGTATGAGACTTTGTTTCCACATGTGCTCACACAGTGAACTCCACCATCAGCATGTTTAAGCAGCATGGCGTGCAATGAGCCAGGTTAATAAGCAGGAAGCAGAGATGATGAGGGTGGGATGATGGACAGGGAGTGAGGGCTTAGACGACTGAGCGCACTGAGGTTGGTGGAGACCCAGTGTGAGAGAGAATAAGAATGGAGATGGAAGGGGTGGGGGTGGGACAGCAACTGGTGTTTGCAGATGAATGAAGCTGTAGGCATCAAGATAATGGACAGAAAGACAGGAGGCAAAATGAAAGACAATAGAAGAAGGACATTGACTGGCCTCAGGCATCTGAATTTGCATTTGTGTAGATGTTGTGAAAGCATATGCATGTGTGGGGGGGGGAGTATGCATTTTCTGCCAGATTCCTGATTGCCTGTTACTGAGTGGAATTCCTTGTTCCTTAAACTTAGAAACTGAAGAACAGACTGGACAAAACCACTACCTTCAGTAAGTTAATACCAGTTCAGTGTATCCGAGTGGCACTATGTATCAAGACAGAGTTTTATAAAGCACAAGCCACTGCAGACAAATAAGCCAAACCACAGAAGCAGCAGTCAACTGGTGCAAAAAAGTTTGTCTAATCAACATGAACATTGGCTGATATGACTTTAAAACACTGTTCTGGCTCAAACACCTACTGCACATACATACTTGTAGAGTGGTGCATCTGTCTCCATGGTAATTCAGCTAAGCGCGGATGTTAAAGAGGCCATTTGAACAAGAACAGCCTCTTTGATGGAATTCAGCAGATGGAGATTTACTCCACATGGATCAAGAGTTTGGGGTCCAGATCTCATCCAGACTCCACTGGTTTTATTATTCCCTCGTGGCTGAGCACCAGTCCTCTCAGTCCTCTCCTTTCACTCAGCCCTTTGTTTCAATTAATCTGCCCTCAATTGGTTTAATCGGTGCCCCTGCAAGGGCCAACGGGGGCCTATTGCTAAAGGGTTAGAACACAGTTGGGGGAGAGGAGAGGATGTGTTTGAGATTGCATTTAAAAAGACCTGTCTACAATATGGAAATAGGATTTCATTAATTTTCTTAGAAACTACAAGGTTTTGAATGAAACAACAGAGAACCCCCGCCCCACTCCATCTGCCCCATTCTACCAGGACACACCAGAAATTCCTGTCACATTGATGCTACCAATCTACAAACAGAATTCCTTCAATGAATTCCTTGAATTCTTCCTTTATTTCCAGCAGAGAGACTGTGCCAGAAGTTAAAGAGGAATAAGAAGTTTCTGTGGAAATTGTCTAGACATAGAACATAATGATAATAACGAGTAAATTACAGCTGATTAAGATAATTAACCATTCTGTTGATTAATTAAGTGTTGTTTTAAAAAGAAGGTCAAAATCTTCTGCTTCCAGCTTCTGAAATGGCAATTATTTCTTTTTTGCTTTGTCTGTTATTATAGCAAACTGGAGATATTTGTTTTTGCACAGTTGGTCAGATAACAAGATATCTGAAGACGCCACCTGGGCTTTGAAAAACAGCGATGACCATTTTGTTCTTCCATTTAGCATTGTTTTATAGATTTAAAAAAATCATCAACAAAATAATCGACAGATTAAGTGATACTAAAATAATCATTAATTGCAGCCCTGGAGTAAATTTTGTGTTCATAATTGTTTGGTTTTATATGTAGAACTCAACTCTTAATGGAACCTGTTAGCATTTACTTCAAACAGGTTGGATTCAATTCAGGATCTTTTATAAGCACATCCCAAATGGAAATGTAGCAGCTCAGAACTACTACCACACTGCTGACAGTGACACTAACATGGCAGAAAGTTTTCCATGTCATGAGAATGGCCTTCTCCAGATTACAGGCTGCTTTAATTTAAATCTTTTTCCAAAATGCAGTTTCATGTACACTGTGACAAACAACTACACCTGCTACTATCTCCAGAGGAATCTGAAGTCAAGTTGAGCCGGTAGCATGCAGTAGAAAAACACTACAATCTGTGCAACCACTTATTTCTTGTAGACTTATAATTTCAAAATAACACCTTCCTGAGAATACGGTAATAGTATATTGTAATGTTTGGTGGTGCAATGAACTCATGACAAAAGTCAAACTGGACTTCCTCGATTGTGTATTTTTGTCTCAGGGACAACACACACCAAACTGACATTGAGGAACTAGCCGCAGGAAAGGCTGACTGTCACCTCACGTCACCTTTGTCTAGGCCAAAAAGTGGCAATTGAACACACTATACTAACTACAGCCAATGGCCAACTTACCCTTACTGACGTGAGAGGAAACAACTCTCCATACCAGCAACGTATGGTAGTCTGTGTTCAACATTCACAAAGGGAAAACAGAACACCTTGGACTGCGGATATTCAAACCATTTCACACAACTTTAGCTCACAACATGGAGCTTATAGCTACTTCTAATGGAGAATATGTCTGACAAAAATCTGGAAATGGTAATAGCGTAGTCTTTGGACTTTCATTCATGGAAGAAGAAAGAAAAAGACCGAAGTGAAAAATGCACAACTTCTTCTTACGCACCACTTCGCAAAGTAGAACACCCAGTCAGAGCGGTCTTGCTCACCAATGGAGCCGTCTGCCCATTCAACATGCTGAATCAAGTGGAAAGCTCGAGTCCAACTACTGGCAATGGTGCCAGACTCCTGCAAAACCTAGGACAACAGACACTCCCCAACAGCCCAAAAGTCTCCCAGCTGTTGTCAACTGCTACAGCGATCCTAAAGTGATCCCTCACCAGCCCATTTTTTCCAAAAACACTGTGTCATAAGGTTCATTATAATAACAGTTTAAAACATGAAATGCCAACGCTTCTCTTTTGAAGGCCTGCAGAGTGCACTCTCTATAGACAAGTGTGACAGAAACACACACCCACACACACCTCAGTGTGATAAACATGATCAGAAAATATGATGTAACGCCACAGTACCTTATGACTTAACTTGTAAAGTCAGTGCTGCCACACCCTGCTGCTCCCTCCCACCCAAGTCCTAAACACACACACACACACACACACACACACACAGGCTAATAAACTCTGTGGATCTAATGAAATATTCATGGCTACTCTGTCTCATGTTAAATGCATGGTGCACTTCTTCACTTTCTACACACACACTTACCTTAATATTAGCAATCATGACTGGTGTCATATGTAATTCAGCACAGACCTAACTGATAGTTAGGGATAGAATTATTAGCCTGATTAATCATCATCTCAACCTGATGGCCACATAATCCAAAGTGCACCACATGCTGTGTCCAAATTCCTCTCCAATGAGGAGTTAAGCATCAAAACACAACAGTCAAAGATGCTCCTTTGCACATTATTATAGTATTACAGTATAAACTAAAGACATTTCCAGCTTGCGTCATTTCAAGAACTATCTTGCTTTAATTGATGACGCTAATCTGCATTTACAAGACACCCCCACCTCCGCCACATCGGGCAAGCCTGCAGTTGCCCACTTCATGACTTATACAATTATACAAAGTTTATTTCCTCCCTGTTTATTTGAATAATCAGATGAACAGCATTTCTATTTGATGTGTCAATTAACAAAGTATTAATGATCAGATTGGAACCATCCTGACAAAGTTCTGATATGAAAGATGCTGTTACATAATTCTCAGCTCTCACAATGACTTGTGTGCCACTGAGGCTGGAGGCTGACACCAGCAGCTTGGAGACATCTTCTATCTGTCTATATGTTAAAATAGTGCAAGCTCGCCTGTCTGTCTGCCGAGAACCCATGAACTCTTGCCTCTCGTCGGCGTCATCACATTATCCTGTTAAGTATTCCCTGTGGCTGCCAGCTGTGAAAATCCAATGAATTAAAACAAGAGACGTGGCTTTAGTCCCAGGAGGACTGACACAGTGAAGACTGTGAACGTGTCTGGGGTTTGCTGTGAGACTTGGATTACTCAGGCCACGCGTGACAACATCATTATGTGTCCCATCACTAATGTCCTTCTTGGAGGGCAAGGAGGTAAGGTACAGTAAAACACACACAATTGCGTGTCTGTAATCTGGCTAAAAGAGATCAACCTTTTAATCACAATAACTATTTAGATTGTCATCTTACTGACTGCTTGGGAGTGAGAAATGCTTTGCTTAAATGACAGAAAAACACAATGTCAGAGATCTTTTATGTTATTATGGGAAGTGTAAAAATACTTTTGTTCATTACGAAACTATGGCGCGACAGATGATGCACCGCCACAGTCAAGGTCCAATTATTAATGGGAAACAGACAGAAGTGGTTGCTTAGTTAATTCATTGTGGATGGTGGCGTTCCCTTAGACAGATAAAAATGGGTGGCCCCAAGTCTATGTAGGAATTACTGGATTTAGCAGAATGAAGGCAGAACTCTGTGCCTACATTTATTTTTAGGGGCACTGGTGCTGGTCTCAATACATTACAGCTGAAACTACTAGAACAGTCCACCCTGACTGCTCTCAGGTTATGACAACAGGGGTTATCATTACGCTGGGGATAAACTGCTTCCAAAGATCAAGGTTGAATGTCTGTGCTCATATCCCACTTTGCTGTTTCTTCTGTATCTACAGAACAACAAAGGGCGGACATTAGTGGTGACAGTCTTAGAATCTTATGGTTCAGTTTGATTCTAAACCTTGGCATCATGACTCAACTAGGAATTGATTCTCAGTTAAAAAAAATTCTTGATGTAATAAAAAGAGGGCACTATATTGTACCTCTTACTCATGTGCAATGTGTTACAAACCACTGACTCCTATCCTTAGTCTAGTGAGCTGCAAATGAAAATTAAGTGTCAGTAAAGCTAAGGTTTAAGTTCTTGGTGAAGGTCATCGTCGACGTTGCGCTTCCCTTTGCTAACAACAGTCTGTAGATGATGGGTCTAAGTAATTTAAAGAAACAGCTCTTCACTGTAAAGCTACTTATTGATTAAATCCAAAATGTCCCCTGCACAAGTGTCTCACTGCTACACTGTGTCCTCACAGATGAGTTCCATTAACTATTAAGTTACATAGTTACAAAAAAGTTACAAATATGGACGTTTATATTTTTTACATTTATGAATCATAAGAATCAGGACTCTTATGTGATTTTTCACCTTCACACAACGTACACAATAACATAAACACCTCCAAAAGTGCACAAAGGTATGAATGGGCCTGACAATTCATTTTATTGTCACTCTGACATCATGGCCATGTTAAATCACTGTGTGCTTGGAGAGATGATCGCTGTTGACTGTTAACTTATCTTGAAGGTTGTTTTGCTTTTGCACCTGTTTGCACTTGCACCAAAGCAGGTGAAACTGATTCGTAATCAATTGTGCTGCCTAAATTGGCAGATTAACATCCCTGAAGTGTAACTGACTTTGTGTTTTACTGAATTCTGTAGCGTTAATATGGACGCGTCCCTTGCAACTTTTGACAAAGCAAAACTATCCCTGCACACATTTTGGCTGTAATCACAACACTGAAACTCATTTCATTTTTGCTCTGAACGTACAGAAGTGCCATCTGGCTAAAAGACCATATCACAATCTATTTCATCATAATCATGATCCACAATCTTTCTTCTCAAACATGAAATGTACCAGAGAGAACTGTTCATTTGGTTATGTCATTCTGTTGGATGGATGATGGAGATGGAGTAGCTCCACATTATTGAAGCTCTTTGAAGTTCTCAGCAGACTGCCAGCAGGAGAAGGACGACTGTGCTGTGGCTTAGTCAGAACTCTCAAATATGAATAAGTGGAAGCACAAAACATCACCTCCTCATCATCACTTGTCCTCACTGTAATGTCAGTTCCTACTGTACATTCTCTAAGAAAATCAGTATTTACAGTGAATAAAAGCTAACAGAGTTGAAACGTGGTGGAACATGCCGTTTGGGGTCCTAATGGTTCTGGAGGTAAAATTGCTCTTCAGAAATTACCAGACTTTTTTCCCTTTTAACAAACACTGGAAATAAGTGAAGAGCTGCCAGATCTGGAGGTAGCTAGCTTAGCATTAGCACACATATATTTTAAGTTTATTTTAAGTCCTCTGGAAGGTGAAAATGTCTTCAAGGAACTAACACAAGTCCAGTTGCCACTGAAAAACCTTTTTTGGGAAAACCATGACCTGGATGACTGAGAATCTTCACAGTAGGGCTGGGTGATATATCGATAGTTTAAAATTATCGATATACTTCCAAATGAGATATAAAATTAGACACTATCGTAAATCTTAAAAGAGCTCTTTTGCCTCTTTCCTGTTTTGTTCTCTGACAACTCAAAGACAGCCCCACCTGCCGCGCTCCCCCTCTGAACACAACTCACAGCCCGCCCCTTCACACCGCTTCAACAAAGCAGGATGGAGAAGGAAGGAAGCAGGAGGGGCGGTGAGGAGGAGAGGAGCAGGTTGATATAAGTAAGGTCAGTGACTCAATCATCTGGAGGTAGTTTGGATTCCTAGCATCAGATGCGCAGCAGAATAATGTATTTTGTATAGAAAGCCAAAGACAAGAAAGATTCGAGCACTTCAAATCTTCAAACAGCGCCATAAGATGCAGTACAAAGAGTGTGTTAAACTGCGTGCTGCCACCGCGGCCGTGAATCCACCTCAACCCCCTCAACCTCCTGCCCCGAAACAAACCGCGTCACAAAACTCTTACAGTCGTGAAAAAGCGAGAAGTGGAACGACATTACCAAAGCATTAGCTTATCATATCACTAAAGACATGGTCCCTACATTAACAGTGGAATAAGACGGCTTTATACGGTGCATAAAAGGGCACTTTCTTTTCTCTTATTTGATTAAGGATAATCAACTGTCATTGTCATTGATCACATTTACATGTTACAACGAAATTTGACTTTTCTTTTCCTCTTGGGGGAGCAGTGAGCAGCCACAGGAGGTGTCCACCTTCTGCATCCCGGTCTAATACTTATCCCAATGAGCTACCAGGCTGCCTATTAATCAGCAATGCAGCTTTTTTTTTTTACAAAACCTATTTCATATGTGTCTAAACTGTCAATAGTTTGTCATACATTAATAAAATAACTATGACATTTGGAACATGACATGTCCCATAGATCCCATAAATTTGTCCCATAGTTGTCTTTTGGTAATTACTTTATGGGATCAAAAAATATCGAGATATATATCTTATATTGCCATTCAGCTTAAAAATATCAAGATATGAATTTTGGTCCATATTGCCCAGTCCTACTTCACAGACATACAGCTGATCTTGTTTTAAAACTTCATCAAAAGTGTAGTTAGTCCTTAAAGCAACCTTCACTGCATCACTCATCTGACTACAGAAGTTCATCATTAGACGTGAATGCATCAGCTCCAGTGCCACTTTACGTTACAAAACTCATCGACTACATTCATGACAACAGCAGCTGATAGATAGGTACCAGACCACCATAACAAAAAAAGGATGAAGCATGATTTCTCAGGAACAAAGCTGAATAACTAAAACTGAAAGTGAATCTAAATTTAGAACATTTTTCCCAGTGCTCCTTATATCATACACAACCAATGTGCTGATTTCCTATCTCTATTGAATTCCAATCACGTCTACCACTTTTTCAGTCTGTGTTAATCTACTGGTTCTACCTATTCCTTCAGGTCACATTCAGCATGTCTTCCTTGGTGTGGTTTCTGTGCTTCCTACCGTGTTAAGATGTTGTTAAGCTCTGGTAGAACAGTCTGGTGATGGTGGTGGTGCAGTCTCTGCAGAGCTTCCATGATCTGGTAGGGTGATCTGGACCTCTCAACACCCACACACTAAAAATAGCTGCAGCAGCAGCAGTGTGTTCAAATACTGGAGACACTCATCCTCCCAACAGCAGCTATGGGAAACACATTTTCCCCTGAGTATTGTGCTTAAGTTCAGATCTACTGACCCTTGTATCATATCCACACCATAAAAAAGAAAAAAAAAAAACATACATACATATGTTGAAGGACCTATTTAAATGTACTATTTTAATTTTCATGCTTCTGCTATACTGGAAAAATGTTTCTCTATTTACGAGCACTACGAAAGGACTAACTTTGCACTAGCTGAACATAATCACGTCTTCAGTGTGGAAATCAGAAAATCTGCACCGCAGCCATTCTTCAGACATCTGTCTGTTGTCTGTTTACACACACTCCCTTGTGTGCCTGTGTGAAATTAAGAGATTCTTGAGAGTGTTTATTCGTCTGTTTTGCGAGTAGTGTGTGTCCGTAGGTGTGATGCGGTAGTTTACGCTGGAGGCTGTTCAACACAAAAGTGTGGGGAGATGGTTTCCTAGCAACCGTGGCCTTCGCAGTTCTATGACCCTTGAGCGTTGCACATGTGGCGTGTATGGGAAATGAATACCTGCCACAGACGTTATTAACTCACGCTGTCAGTCATAGATGCACAGAGACAAACAGGCGTTTATCATGCGTGGACAAACAGCTGAAATGAGCTGCACCATTACAATCAATGTGTGGGAATACAGGCTGCATTTTAAAACTGCTGTGAGCAAAGCACTGTTTTACGTCTCTGCCCAGGAAACAACTATGTTGAGACCACATGACACCAACTAACTGCACTGTGATGTCTGCCAACACAAGTCTCTGTC
>JAUBNQ010000020.1:658736-674707 GCA_032353495.1 Ctenopoma kingsleyae | reverse complement strand
TCTTGCAGTAAAGTTATAAACTTTAATAATGTAACCTCTGGGAGTCAGTGACACTCTGCTCACTAATTACATGGCTGAAAAATGAAGAGCTCAGACTGCAGCCCTGTACACACTGCTGTCCTTTTATGTCACAACATCAGCAGGAACTCTGTCATGTGGGTAATAAGAGTGAGGGGCGAGGATAAGTGGGACAGAGATGGAGCCCAGGGGAGCAAAACACAACAACCTTGAGGTGTATTTCAACAGTTTTTAAAGCAATAACGTGGTGCAGTTCACCCATTTTACACATCCTCTGTCTCTATAAGTACACGCACATTCAAACACGCTATATGTACTGAAAAAAACCCGCTGTGTCGCTCAGTGTGCATGATCTAACCGACCTGAGTATGTATGAAGTTAAGTTGCCCAAATCCAATGTTTTAAACCCCAAGTGTGAACAACCACTTTTATATGTGGCCCTTCACCTGATTGATATCAGATCTCTGACAATGTGCCACTGTTGGACCAGACAGATCAGAATTCACAGAATTCCCTGACTTTTGTGCACACCGAGTTTATTGCCTGCCGTTGATCGTTTGATTTGAAATGATTCATGTAGCTCATATTTCAGTTAAATCTGCATGTGTGGCAGTTAAGAACATCAAGAAAATACAATTGAAATACACAACCTAGCTTCCAATACTATTACTACATCTATACTCATAGAGCTGGGGTTACATAACCAATCATGTGGGAATTCACACTGAAAACCCCATGTGAGCAGTGCGTAACAGTGCTACTGTCATTCCATCCAGTCCACATCGAGTCCACCACCCGTTCAGCTGATCGGAGTGACTGTCTCCACTGGACTGACTGACAGTAGGATTTTACTGGACACTGTTTATTATGATGTGTAAAAGCTGTTCTGTATTCAGCCCAGAAGTCTGTAACATACACACGCTGTTGCCATGGAAATTCTTTACCGTGCCAACACCTGTAAGGCCAAAATAAAGCATGGAGGAACAACCACAAAAACATGCGGTGCCTTGTTATATTGTTCTGTTTCTATTACCTGTTGCACCCGTTTACATCTGGAAAAGTACTAATACTTCATTCTCCAGTTTGTTGAGTAGCCTGGAGAGTAACCCTAATGTTATGTTTTAATTACAATTAAATAATTCATTAAACAAAGGTTACAGAAATATGCATACACTGTCAATTACAGTGCTGAGAAAGAAAGGAAATCCAAATCGGCAGGTCAGACTATTAAAAAATTTGGAACTGGCCAAGAAAATAGCCAGAAAAGTGCATCTCTACCATGAGCAGATATAAACATTGCTTGAAGTCTGTCGCTGGTCTGTAACTGCATCCATTGTTGTTTTATGGTTTAGGTGGTGTAGGAGTCCAAACGGATGGTAAGTTCTGAACTTCCACAACACTTGACATCAAATCATTTTGTATTTTGAAAAATCTTGAGATTGAGGTCACTACCAGCCACTACCAACACGTTCATATGTTCACCTTAAGCTTTGGGCATCTATGACTATGTGTAACATGGGCACTCAACTTCACAAAAGTATATATGTAACACCAGAACACAAACAAGCACCAAAAAATAAATAAACAAATAAAACTGTCTGTTGTCTAGACATAGTGGAGGGTCTCATTGGCATGGCAGCCTGCCACGTCTGTACTATTATAGGGGAAATACAAATAGTTTGAAACTCATACACATAGATAGGAGAGGCTGCACCATAAACACCCAAAACCATAGTTTCATATCTGCTAATCTCACTCACTGATCTCTTCAAGTGCCACAGACTAGTTCAGGACCATCATCCCTCAGAGCTCACAGAGTCACTCACACTAGTTTTCACTTTCGCACACTCAAATTTTCATTTGCATGTGCCAGAGACTGCTCGCACTGCCGGATGAGTCAGTCAGTGGGATAAGGTGTGTCCGGCCGTTACAAACCACAGTGCTGGGGGCAGAACAGCAGGGTTTGGAAGCTATAGGTTTGTTAGTGAGTGGCCCCACCCTGGTCTCCACCTGGCCTCTTTATGTCCCCAAACAGATGCTGGAGAAAGCACGAGCATGTGTGACAGATATGGCAGCAGCTTAGTGGCTCTAGCATGATGAATATGAATAACACGTGCTGCTGGCACAACACATGAGCTCAGAGCCCCACCCTGTAGCCAGGATCAGATGTCAAGCTGGCTGCCAGACATGTAGAGGCGTGCAGCGTGGAGCCGCCATGTGTGGGTTAATAGATGTTGTATGTCAGCAGTATCTCTCAGGATGCTCTCATGTTCAGCACTGGTCATTAAAGGAATTGAGAATGAGTATGGCTGGTAAAAAGCATCAACTTGCAGTTTTCCCTTCAGTGGCCAAACTGTTTCCACTACAGCACAGAGTTCAAGGTAGATTCATTACGGCTTCTCTTTACAACTATTATTAATTGCATAGTTCAACAGTCACGTTGGGAGAAAGTGCACATTGTCTCTCCACTCACTGTAGCTCAACAGGGTTCAATGACAATTCAGGGCAACCACAACACATGCTGAGTCTTCAGTCTGGACAGCAGCTGCTATCACGCCAACAATAACCTACACATTGTATATGCATATATGCCCAACAGATTCACTACAGGTTGTTGCTGAGGCATTTAGGAATCTGATGTGACTGTGGCACCAAAAAACAAGTTGTCACACTTCACACATTCCACACATCAGAGTTCAAATAGTGTTTCTTCCAAGGACAGTCCAAAAAAAATGGCTTTACCAATATACAACTAAACTCCAGTGTCCCTGTAAACAATTAAAAACAATACAGTCCTGTCAAACATACTGCTGGTGTGTAAAGCCTTCTTCTTACCACCTTGCCAAGATTGGCTGAACCTACATCTTTGACAAACTACATCAGTGATAGTTTGACTCCACAGCTGACCAGCTGTATGACAAGAACTCAAGGAATTTCGTCGGAGACTTTTTACTATGAGACCCTGTGTGCTTTAATCACTACAACGGCTGGTTCAGGGTATCAGCAGCCAAAAAAAAGACAGCAAAAAGTATTACAGGATCGACAGAATACTCATTTTTATCACCTAAACCAATTTTGTCAGTGATATTTAGTCAAAGGGTGTTGTTCTATGTGTATGCTGGTTTCATCCATTCCATTACTGCAAAACATTTTGAGGGAAACTTATTTTCTTTTCCAAAAATGACAGAGAGTGATCATGATTGATACCACAGTATAACTGAGACATCAGG
Source organism: Ctenopoma kingsleyae (assembly GCA_032353495.1). Taxonomy (NCBI): domain Eukaryota; kingdom Metazoa; phylum Chordata; class Actinopteri; order Anabantiformes; family Anabantidae; genus Ctenopoma; species Ctenopoma kingsleyae. Next base: position 671,459 of record JAUBNQ010000020.1, on the reverse strand, counting down.
GTTGACCCTTGGGTAACAGTTTGGACTTAAATCAGGACCTTTCTGGACAGGTAAGGGTAATTATGAACCTCACCCCACATTCAACATCAGCTTTCAGTACGTGTCAGTTTTCAATAATCGTTGCTATAGAGAATGGGAAGATGATGTGATTCCATATTGAATTTCTATTTACTCACCATGTTGTGATCATCACGCTGTCTTTCTGATGCAGTTTGCTGGCTTGTGAATAGTGCACATCTTACACTGGAACAGTTTACCGTTTAGACATTATACCTCACATATAGAGTATAGAGTACACCAAGTCCAGAAACAATATCATTTACAATATCAGGGAAGTGAAGGAGCATCAGGGTCTGCATCAGTCAGAAATGACTTTTTACAATAATCTAAAACCCAGAGGGGAAAAAACCCATTGGCTTCTTGTTAAGAGAACCAGGTTCCTATTTCTATTTTGTTTTTTAGAGGTGCAAGTAACAACAATTATTCAATATTTTAGCAATTTGTCAATCATTTTGTTCATAAAATGTGATAAACTTGTCAAAAACACCCAACAGAAGTTCTCAGAGCTCAGAATGTCTTGTTTTGTTTGACACAAAGTCTGAGACAGTCGGTTTACAGTCGTATAACACAGATTCAAGAAGCATATCATCACACTGGTGAAGCTGGAACCAGTGAGTGTTGACTGATGAAATAACCTGTACTTAAACTAGTTTCTATTTTCTGACCACGCAGTAATCGATTCACTGAATAATTCTTTCAGCACGTTTCACTAAGCTAAACCACATTGCATCAGTCAGTACAGCAATGTAAATATGCGGCAGCAGTAGCTCAGGTTATAGAGCAGTCATCTACAAACCCCAAGGTGAGTGGTTTGATTCCCGGTTCTTCTGCCTACATGTCGAGGCGTTCTTGGACAAGACACCAAAACTCCATAGTATCATCCCCAAGGGGATAAATAACGTATGTCATTATTATTATACACACACACACAATCAACTACCCCTAAACGCAACAAAGACATGAGCATGCTTTGAGATTCCTGTGATTTCCTTTTCTCCTGAGTGTGTGTGCAGCAAATATCCACCGAGTTGTCAGTTTAGTGGAAACACCAGTCCATGCTCCTGCTCCTGGTCTGGAGAGGTATGATCATTGTGGAGTCAATCATTTGTGGTACTGTTGGTTGTATTTCATTTCATTAAGGGTGTTTCTATTATTGTGTCCACTCTATTTATTTCAACGAGGCTAAGCTAGATAACAGTTCAGCACAGTGCAGTGTGACATTATGAAGGAGGATTTAGTGCTGTCTGACTGCTGGATTACACTGACTTACTTTTAGCTTGGTATAAACTAACAACTGATGTCTTGGCATGTTAGTGTGCAACCCCTCAGAAAAAAATACACTGCTACAAAGTGGTGAGGAGCAGGTGGTCAGAAACACACGCTTTCCTCCTTGATGGTGAAAAACAAGCAACGACAAACACTTGCACAGCAATAGGCTGACTGACCCACATCTACAACATGTGATCATTAATGCAAATGCTGCTCATCGGTCATCCATTCTTACTGCCCTCGTCAATGATGATTGTGCATTTGGACCAAGATCAATGAGCTGAGTGACCTAAGCCTGTGTTGTGCTTATAGGGCCGACAAACATGTCAGGATTTGAATGAGGCTCCAGAGCTTCCAGTGCAGACCTGCAGTGGTGATTTGCATGAGGCCAAATGACCCCTGTAACACAAATGTAACATCATTCATCAATTATTAACTCTTATCAGGGTTTACGTGTCTGCTTGCTGCAATTGTGTATATTCTATCCTATGTATCTTCACTTCATACGCAATCATTTTATATACACACACACACACACACACATCTTTTTTCCATCTCATGCATCGTGCAGCCACAGAACACAAGGGCGCGTGGGTTAGTGGTGCTAAGACCAAACTCAATTCAAATTCCTTTGTTTTAATTATCTCTTTGATTAACTGTGTCTCACAGTAGATCCACTGTGTACAGCAGCTAAGTTAACATGAGCTCTCTAATACTAACAAATTCCCATAAACTAAGCATCTATCACTCCAGTAGAAATTGGACTTTTCGTCGCCACCTCTCTCCACCAGTGGGGGACTATGGCACCGTGGAGCAGATCTGAAAAATGGCATTTTCTTGCACTAAATTCGTTCTGTCACAGATTATTTTAAGAGGGGAGCTGACTGGAAAATGGCTGTTGAGTTGTGTGTTAGGAGATAACGTGACTCTGCCAGCTGAGCTGATGTGAAAGTGAAAAACCTTTAAGGGCATCTGGTGCTGCGTTTTGTGCAGACTATACCCTAGAGAGAGCTGAGAGCTGAGGACTGGGGGGCAGACAGGGCAGCCAGGCTATTTCTACAGATCTGACAAATAACGTTAGAGAGATGCATCAGATCGCAGAGAGGTGACATGATGGTGCCACGCTTCTCCATTTCCACTGCGTCCTCCTCCTCCTCCTCCCCCCAGGCGCCTCCATCCATCGTGAGGATGAGGGATGCTGAGAACCTGGCGAGCCTGAGCTCCAACAGCTCGCAGGTAATGGGTTCATAGGTGGGTTTGCTGCTAGCTTGAAGCTGGAGGCTGCAGGTTAGCTGCATTCCAGCAAAGAGACGGCACCGCAGACCGACAGGTGCACCACAATCAGTCCAGCTGACATATCTACACAAACATGTTCACGCCAGGAACCAGCAACTAAACACAAACCTACGGGCATTGCATATATGTCTACATATATGTTTTCCAGTGTGAAAATTGTTTTATCGTGGGAGCGAAATTGTGGCGAGCTAGCTAACACCCGCGACAACACGGCGACCGAGCGAGCGAAGCGCTGTTAGCCTCGTCGCAGGGCTGGCTGCCTCCCTCTGCTGCGAGATGAGCTGTCGAATAAAACACAGAGCAGGGGGAAAATCCAGCGCACATGTTACATGTTACACTCACCTCTCTGCCATGTTCCCGACTCTTCTTAAAATCCCTTTAGAATAAATCCCACAATGTCTCCCATGTTGCCGAAATTGCGGTCGCCGCAGTCAACGAGTCACTCCTTGTAGACCAGTGTTAAGCTGCCTGCAATAATGAACACCGCGTCCGGTCATTACCTTCAGAATAAAAGCCTGTAACCGAAACTTTGGAAACAATACATTTTATGACACGCACACAGACATACAGGACTTAAAAATCTTAAACAATTTGTTAATCGCGAAATTACAAATCATAATGGTAAAAAAAACTTGAGATGTAGATGTAATCTGTCCCATGGAATCATTTCATATAAAATCATATCAGTTTCAAACGCTTCTATAACAAAGTGATTTGTTTCTGTAACAAAGTAGTCCACATATTTCGTGTGGGTTATTATATTAACACACCTATTAACTCACACACATGTCTGTGCATTTATTTTGGTCTCTAACACTGATAATATTTCATGTTCTGATAATTTTCTTATAATAGCGCCACATTTCTTCAGGTAACTGTCTTATCAGTGGGTAAATAGTAATTCAACAATTTTTAACCGTGAATTATAATGTACTTTCATCATAAAAAATGTTATGACAATATGTAGTTAACGAATCAGATTCTCACCTACTATTTTATTTTGAAGATACCACCCTAATGACTTGCGCTATCAGTCCTACTAATTTTAGCTACCTTGACACAAAGAAGAGGCGCACCGCTCGTTTCAAGTGGCGATACATAAATAGCTGTACATATTGGATCGCTGTTAGTAATATACTGCTCCAGCACATAATTCAGGCAGAACATTTTTCTTCCTTGATCAGGGTGTAGCGTTGGGACAACCTGGACAAGTCTCCAGAGCATCACTGGGCTTCCACAGAAGCACAGACACTCCCATTCACAGTCTACCTGAAGACATCCTCCATGTGACTGTGGGATGAAACTCACCACACAGAGCTGCAATAGGATTGGCTGACACATTCCACATATATAATGCTACAACCATCAGCTTAATCTACCGTGGGTGCATGTTATAGAAGCTGAGCCATGAATACAGCTGTGAGGACAGTTTAAAAAAGTGCAAACATACCACACAACCACAACGACGACGTGTCCCCCTGACATTTTGTCCTGTACCCCCTAAATCAGACAGGCTACATCCAGCCCTGTTAATTAGGCTGCACGTTAGAACGACCTGCACAAGCACTGCTCTGACCATTTCCTGACCTTGCAGTTCATTTAGCCTGTCTGGGTCTTTTGCATCCAGTGCAGAGGTGGAAAGAGGAGAACAAACAGGTGGGAGGTTTTTTTTTAATAGATGAAGGTGCTTTTGTTAAGAATAATAATAATAATAAAATAATGCTTAAAATCTGAATAAGACATATTAATGAAACACTGTAAAGAGGATGTACAGTGACACAGTGTGAGTCTCACACTTCTCCTGCAGCAACACTGGGTTATGATAGTTCTGATCTAATATAATGTCAGAACCAGATATTTTGAAATGACTCACTTTGGTTTTGACAAGAAAAATCAAATAGATCAGGATTTAGATCTGCCTCTAGGGCTGAAGAGTAAGGTGAACTGGATCTCACCTCTCCTCTCTGTCTCTTTGATAATTAATGGCACTGTGTCTGCTATAGAATAGAAAATCTGCTTAACAGTTTAGGACCATTCAACACAATAATCACCAGAATCTGCATACTTATAATGCTGGACCTGAAAAATAGATTAGTGGCTGGTGATGCGACCAGCCTCCGTCTGCACTCTGCTGGCTTGGCACTCCTGACATGGAAAATCAAATCTGACGTTGAAATACGTTATGATGCCGGGACAATGAACCAAGAAGATCAAATGCCACATTTGTTCCTGACTGTCTCAGGAAACCTCTTCCTGTTGCTGAGATACTTTTACAGTTGACACAGCTCTGCCAGGGCAACAAGATAAGTTGGTGATAAACTGACAGCACGTCTCCTGTTACCACACAGTGTAGTACACTTTACAGGGAGCAAACCAACCTAATGCTTGATTAAATTTGGTCCAGAGACTTACTGTACATGTAAACAAACCCTCCATCACTGACCTCTCCGGCTCACTGCACTGCTATCCTGCTCCATTAAGGCTTCAAACAATGTTTCAACAATGTCAAAAAAGTAACTTCAGTGTCAGGATTAGGCGTTCATTGTGTTTCCTTGTTCCACTAACATCCGTCGTCTCAGACCACGTCACACCCACCTGCGCTGCCCCCTTTGTTCACTTTGCCTCACCTGCCTCTTTTGTATTAGCCTCTACCTTTTATTCTGCTTACCTAACATCAGCACAAAGGTAATCTGATTGAATCGTAACCATCTGCCTCCTGGGTCATGCATCTGAGTCCTTGAATTACAAGTGATGCACAGGCAACAGTAGCAAGTTAGGGTTCAGTGTCTTGTCCAAGGACACGTCAACATGTAGACCAGAGGACCTGGGGATCAAACTGCTGACCCTGATGTTTTCTATTGTACTTGTACATAGTCGCTATGTCACTATGACGTCACACTTCAAACTGCCTCAGTGGTACCCTCCCCCAGCTTGTCAGACTGATGTCATAAACTACAATGAAAAGCATCCATTGACATAATGAGGGTGGGACTTAAACTAAATAAATCCTTTCAAAGGAGTATGATGAAATGTTTCATATACTGTGATTAGAAACTAAACAATCATGTGAAATACTGACAAATAAACGTGGTGATTATTGTCTTAGTTCAAAATGTTAGTCATCAACCAGTGACAGTGCAGAGTCGTGTTTTCCACCGTGACGTCTCACTGTTCTGTATCGACACTGGGAATAATTGTTTTATCTGCATTTGCCATCAACGTGCTCCAGGCAGGACTCCCCGCTGAGTGCGCTACAAGAGCTGACAGTCGTCAAGGACTGTGTCATGAAAGCAGTGACAGACACACGGGGTGTAAAGCATCATGTCCAGCTTCACATTCTTCTATCCTCCAACTTCTGACAGCGCTACAGCAACTGTATCTGTGTAACCAGTGTCATGTGAAAGACAACATGACGCTGCAGTTTGTTGGGTCAGACAGTGAAGCAGACATACGAGAAGTTAAGGTGTTAAATGCTGTTAGCTTCTCCTGCACCAACATGTTGCTGTTGCTTACCTATGCTGAGATTAGGTGGAGTGGGGTGGGGTGGGGCTCTTATGAATCACTGGGGTCATGACTGCTACCTCTGGCCTGTTAATATTAGGTGCATCTCAAATCTCTTCTGTAATCGTTCCCCGCTCTTTGACGCCATCCCTCAAGATGTCTCATGTCTCCAATGACAAATTTCTTTCATCTTCCTTGAGACTTTTCTTTGTAACCCTCCATGCATCTTAAGTAGGACGAACTACGAGGAAAAGAAAAGATGCAAGTGAGGGAGGATCTGCCTGTCTTTGAATTCACCCACATCCCTACTCCCTTATGCCTACCGTTGTCTTCTGGACAGCACCATTCTCCATCCATCCACCAGATGTCTCTAGAATGTCTCTCCGTTTCATGTCCGCTATCTTTGCCTAACCACTCAGATACCTGCTCCTGGTTCTCTCATCACTTCTTCCACTATATAAACTAATCTTTTTTCCCTGGCAGTTCCCATGTTTGCTGTGAGCTGTGTCTTGCCTTTTTGTTGCTGATTCACTTTTTAATCCCAATCCAGATCCTGATTCTCACAATGTTGTTGCACTGATGCCACTCACTGCTGCTGCCTGTCTGCCTGTTGCCTCATTCAGCACACCTACCAACAGGTGTCCTCCTCACCTGGTAGACTGCATGCGTCCAGTCAGCACAACTGTACATTCTGATTGGTGCTAAATGTGTCCACAAAGAAGTGAATCTGACCAGGTGACCTCTACCTGTCATACCCTGCCACAGTTTCTGCTTAATAATTGAATTAACAATCGATTCTCTCTGTATTACTAATCAATAACACGATAATGTGTGTTTGATGTGTGTTTCTGTCACTGTGCTACATTCAGCTTGAAAATGAAGCTCAGATCTGAGTGTTACTAATTAGTTATCGATGGACGGGGGATTCAACTTCCATGCAGGAATCAGTGATGTGTTCCTTTATCATGAAGTTAGTCTGACCTGTAAAACAGGCTGGGGGGCCTCTCTGTGGCCTCTGTTGGTACTGCTACTGACAAAGTCACTTGTGCACACTGTGCAGTATTTGTGTTACTTGGTTATCCTCGTCCCTGTGCCCTGGTATTGTCTTCATGGTACCAGTGACACCGGTCCAGCCCTCACTGGACCTGCTCTGGTTCTGCTATCAGCCTCAGCTTGGAATCCTCCACCTGTCTCACTGCTTCTACACCCACCTGGAAAAGCCGGTTATTTCTAGGCTGTAACAGATTACAGATAACTGGGATTCTTTGTGGATTATGTGGATGAAACTCCTCTGCATTCTGTCAGGAAGGCTCTTGGACTGAAACGGGACTAAAACTAAACTAAATCAAATTATTATGTCGTCTTAATCATATGTCATATGCTGTCTATGGACATTAATGTAAAGTACTCATAATGTAAGGAGTAAGTCACAACTCTCTCCTGCTAATAATAAGAATGATAGCAGCTTTGTGACACATGCTGTACGGTTTGTGGATTTTCTAGAATTTCTGAGACTGACCTAGCATTCAGAGCCCAGGCTATTTCTGACATCTGTTCTCTAATATTTGAGCTTCAACCACTTCTTATACATAACAATGAGCAACAAAACTGCCGTGACCCGGATTCGAACCGGGGTTGCTGCGGCCACAACGCAGAGTACTAACCACTATACGATCACGGCGAGCTATCCTCACGGACGCTGTGACGTGGGTCAGGTGAAGGTATAGAATAAACGAGCAAACACAAAACTACCACACACTCAGATTGTGTCGGTTTAAATTCCAGCAGAGACCAGTGAATGCTGCGTGTTAAAGAAAATGCAGCAGAAAAGTTGAAAAGAGAACCATAAGACATTCCGAGGCTGGTGTCCAGTCGACCGCACAATTAGTTGAAGACATAAAAAGACATTAAAAAAAAGTTATGTAAATCAAATTGACCAGTTATCGTTAATTAGCCTACATGTGGTGTTTTAAATGAAACGCTTCGTATAAAATTAGCCATCCAATATCGCAGGAAACACCAGGAACCTGTCATTCATACGTTTCACAGCTGTGGGCACTAAATCTTCGAGTGGAGTATATGTGGCTATATGTAACCGGTCTAAACACCGTTTAAACAACTGCAGAAAAAACAGTAAACGTGTGACCTTTAATGCGGCTTTATATATTTAGTGTACCAATGGTAACAGCAAGGTGTTCTTATTTTTAGGTAGGAATCACATTTTTACATAGACCCTGAACACAGCAGGAGACCGGAACACTTTCTTGTCTCCGCCCCTCTCCGATTTTCGTCCGACGCAACCCGAGCATTTCCGAAAAGTAACTCGTGGTCTGATTTCATTGGCGCGACGCTCGTCCAATGAGCCTCGGCCATCTGTGCAGGACTCGGCACTGTTGAAATTCTCGGGTTACATTTCCTCCAGACTTTATTAGCTGGTTTCACCTCAAATCTGCTGTCTTTACGTCGTCGGTGCTGGATCCAGGCTGCCAACATGAGGCTCCCAGTGGCGCTCCTTGCACTTTTTGCATCGATAGCTGTCACCATCGACGCTACCGTCTACTTCAAGGAACAGTTTGTGGATGGAGGTGCAGTATAGCCAGTTCCATGCTTTTTCCTGCTATGTATGAATGGCTGTGTTGTGAAAGTGCTTTGAGCTCTGTCGTTTGGTGGTTTCTCTTTCTCACACCAGTTAAAGAAAAGGTTTCTTTAAAGAAAATACTGCATTTATTACGTTGGCTGTAGTAGAGCTAAGTCACGCTGTGTTTGTCAGTGAAGTGAGACGTATCTAACAGCAACACTTTTGTAGCTAATGTTAGCTAAACGTATCTCCCGGAATAAAACGGGTAAAGTAAAGGTAACGACTGGTATTTGAAAGAACACACGTCAGCGTTTAACTGAATTACCAAATAATTCACTAATGGTCACATCCTCGTATGTTAGTCCAAATATCTTTCACTTTTGATTTTGTACTGACTCGTACTGAGGACTTTGAGGTGAAACCCGGTTTGTGTGCAGGCTGCTCTGATAAAAGCTCAAGCTAAGACCTGAGTAATAGAAACTATAACAATTGATACTTTAAACACTTTTAGTGGTAAATCATTAACCCCCCACCCCTAAAACCCCTGTCATTCTGCTGAAGTGCCTGTTCAGCCTGTATTTCCTCTCATGTCTGATGAACTGCAGTATATGACTCTATTGGTGCTGTGCAGGAATTTTAAGCAGGTGTCTGCAAAAGCAGCACAACACATATGAAGTATTGTACACTAACAGGAAATGGCAGGCAGTCATTAAGCATCTGAGCTGGAATGCTGTCTTTCAGATGGGTGGAAGAGCCGGTGGCTTGAGTCCAAGCACAAATCAGACTATGGCCAGTGGAAACTGACTGCTGGAAAGTTCTATGGGGATGCTGAGGCTGACAAAGGTAATTCTTCAATATTCTCTCACTGAAACAATAGAAACAAATTGATTTGTTTGGTATTTGCATGTCTTAGATACTTGAAGATGGTGTTTTATCATGCAAATGTAGGTAAAGCAGTTTTGTGACTGGCTCTCAGTAGAGCCACGCACTGGCTAATGTTACAGATTTTTCCTGGAATATCCTTTAACTCCAGGTTTGCTACTATAAGTCATTTAAGAATACTGTGTGTGATATGAAGCCACAGTCTAAACATAAGATTTCATGTGAACCAAGTTATGTCATAACGCTGTTTTTCAGTGTATTTCCTCTTATTTTTTCATTTTTATCAACATCAGGTGTTCAGACCAGCCAGGATGCCCGGTTTTATGCCCTGTCTGCCCGCTTTGAGCCCTTTAGCAACGAGGGAAAGCCCCTGGTAATCCAGTTCACCGTCAAGCACGAGCAGAAGATAGACTGTGGAGGCGGCTACGTCAAGATCTTTCCCTCTGACCTTGACCAGAGCGACATGCACGGAGACTCACAGTATTACATCATGTTTGGTGAGTCATACGTGACTGAGCTTCAAACTAAACTTTCAGGGAGGGAAGGATGCTTCGTGAATTTTCCTGATATGTTCTGTTCTTTAGTGTCTGTAATGTTAAATAAAGGAAACTAAGTAAATAACAGAATGACCTGTGTGTCCAGGGCCCGACATCTGTGGATACAGCACAAAGAAGGTTCATGTAATCTTCAACTACAAGGGCCAGAACCATCTCGTCAAGAAAGACATCAAATGCAAGGTATCGTTTGCAAAAAGCTTATTGAATAAAGTCGCTTTTTGTCATTTCTGAACATTAATTTTAAGATTCTTACTCACTTAAAATCCCCCTGCCTCTCCCTCCCCCCTCCAGGACGACGAACTGACCCACCTGTACACACTGATCCTGAATCCAGACCAGACCTATGAGGTGAGAATTGACAATGAAAAGGTGGAATCGGGCTCCCTGGAGGACGACTGGGACATGCTGGCACCAAAGAAGATCAAAGACCCAGAGGCCAAGAAACCCAGCGACTGGGACGACAGGGCCAAGATCGACGACCCCAGCGACTCCAAACCTGAGGTGAGGGATAATTTGAACATCTTTGGCTTAATTCTGTTTAAAACATAAAATATATGATAATCACTGGGCCTGAAACTCCTCTCTGACGAGAGAGGGTGTAGCAGTTTTAGAATTTTAGACAACCTCTAAGGTCTCATTATACCTGCTCAGATAATATCACTAGACTGAATGCATGCTCCAGTACAGCCCAGACTAGTTCCAAGACGCTCTTTTATCAAGTTGTCTGGTTAATATTGATGACTAAAATCCTGTTCTCTGTGCTCACTGTACCCGTTCTACTTTACCTACTAGGTAGGTGTCCTGTTAAATGAGGTGGATTTACACTCATTTGCTGACCTCCTGTATCTCATAAATTGATTAATCATGAACCAGTTATTGATTGTTCATGTGATTCACTCTCAGTTGAAAGGATTACTTAAAATTAGCTCTAGATCAAAGTCAGATAGATAAAGGATCCAGACCAATGTCAAACCAGATTACTGCTTACTGTATATTATGACTGGTATGAATTAAGTGGTGACTGCACTCCTGTCTATCCAGGACTGGGACAAACCAGAGACCATCCCTGACCCTGATGCTAAGAAGCCCGACGACTGGGATGAGGACATGGATGGAGAGTGGGAACCCCCCATGATCACCAACCCAGAGTATAAGGTATGGCTTGTATAGCTTTTAGAAGCATTTATTAGTGTGTGTGTGGGGTGGGGGGTGGGCGGGGGGTGTTAATATAGAGAGTAACATGAAATCTATGTAAAAGTACCATTACTCAATTTCATCATGTTGTTTGTGCAGGGAGAGTGGAAACCCAAGCAGATTGACAACCCTGACTACAAGGGAGCGTGGGTCCACCCTGAGATCGACAACCCAGAGTACACCCATGACGCCACAATGTACAAGTTTGACAAGGTTGGAGTTCTGGGTCTGGATCTGTGGCAGGTAATGATTTCTACTCCACTGAGAGTTATAGTAGCTTAATTATGGCGTCTAAAGATGCATCCAAACACATTTGATGCTGTATGGTAGAAACCAGTTACACTGTGTGAACATAACAATAATAATTTATCTGGAATCCTTGAATGAATGATGCTACTGTGATTTATGTCTTTGTTCAGGTTAAATCTGGAACAATCTTTGACAACTTCCTGATCACTGATGATGTCAAAGAAGCAGAGGAGTTTGGGAAGGAAACATGGGGAGCTACTAAGGTAGGACTGTATTTTGTGCTAGAATTGCAGGAGCAAATCTAATTTTAGGAAAACTGTCATAGTATACACCAGGAAAAGTGTCAAGCACACACCACCAAGTCCATAAATTCACACATACACAACACTGCCATCTAGTGGTCCAGGGTTTAAACACAACACAAAATGAACCAGTCTGCCACAAATCCACGTGCTGAAACTGAAGCAAGGGCAGAGAGTAGAAGCCTTTTCTGAAGGTGAATCTTGGTCTTGGAGTTTAGAGAATTCCAATCAGAAGTATCCAGCACTGTCATCTCCATACTCCTGTTGAGAACATTAAACCTGTTTTCTTCTGTCACCAGGGACCAGAGAAGAAGATGAAGGAGGAGCAAGAAGACATGGAGAGGAAACTGAGGGAGGAGGAGGAGAAGAGCAAGAAGAAGGATGCTGAAGGTGATGAGGATGATGACGAGGACGACGGCGAGGAGGAGGACGAGGCAGAGGAAGAGGGCGAGCAGCAGGAGGAGGAGGAGGAGACGGAAGATGAGGCAGGGACAAAAGAAGACGGTGACGTCAAAGAGAAGGACGAGTTGTAGAGGAGCCAGCTGGTGGACTGCTGTGTGCTTCTCTCTACAGGGTCAAACTCATGAGAGAAAAATAGCAACCTGGACTCTGGCCTTTCATACAGCAGCCTTTTATTCAGGTGGAGGGGTGGGGGGACAGGTGGGTGGTGGGGTCAGATGAGATTTATTTTTTATTGATTCCCTTGTTGCTTCTTTTTTAACCCCTCAAAATAGAGCAGGGAGAAGGGTTTACATGTTTTTCTTTGTTTTGTGTCTGCTTTGATTGAAAACCTTCTAATTTAATGTGATTTACTGAATGTAGTCGGTCTCATGGT
>JAUBNQ010000020.1:638793-649748 GCA_032353495.1 Ctenopoma kingsleyae | reverse complement strand
TAAAAAAAAGTCCCAAATTTCTTTGAGTGTGTTGCAGCATTAAATTGAATAACACTGAGTGCAAAGTAAATAAGGATAAATAAAGGTTCAAGTGAATTAACAAATCACAGATTTAAGTTTTAATTGCATTTTAGAAAAACTCTCAACCTTTCTCAAAATTGACTTTGTACTTTTAGAGTGGGACACAGACATTACCTGAAATCGTAATACAAGGTCCACTGATGTTTCAACCCTCTGTTTTACTTGTGTGTCTTAGATTTGGCTAGGTAATCATTGTTTGACAACTGAACAGCCAAAAAATAGCACAGTTCTGTGTGGGGCCTTCAGATGTAGTAGAAACACAAACATGAAGGATAAGGATAATCAGCTTTTTATTGTCATTGATCACTTTTACATGCTAAAACGACTTTAAATTCTGCATTTAACCCATCCTGGTGGACTGGAACAGTAGTGACACTGACCCTAGTCAAATGCAAAGCTACTGAAAAGCAGTCAAAAAAAAGATGAAGAGGGGAAAAAACACCAAAACAGTTGACAGTGATTAACGACCTCCTCTGCTACTTAACTGACCAGATCAATATCCCAGAAGTTTAACTGACTTGATACTATACTTAAATTAAAAAGATTAAAGAGTGTTCCTTTAATTTTTTTGAGCAGTGTATTTAGGGTTGTTCTTTCTGCATGATCCACTTTCTCTTGAGCTTCAGTTCATGGATGGATATGTTCATGGACATTGTCCTGTAGAATTTGATTGTACAACTCATAAATCATAGCTCCATTAATGATGACATTTTGTCCTGGTCCGGAGAGAGCAAAGCAGATCCGAACTCTAATACGGCCACCATCATGTTTAACAGATGGGATAAGGTTCTTGGTGGACTACAGTGTTGGCCATCTCCAAACAACACTTCACATCTCAGCCATATAGTCTGACTTTGGTTTCATCCTTTCGCAGTACATTCTGCCAGTAGCCTTCTGGTTCATCCACATGGTTTTAAGAAAACCGTAGGCAGGCAGCAATGTTGTTTTTGGAGCGTAGAGGCTTCCGCTCGCCAACTTTGTCATGAACACCATTGTTGTTCAATTTTCCCCCGATAATGGTGTCATGAACATTGATATTAACCACTGGTGCTGTGTTTTGGCTAGAATCTGATGATGCAATACCTCTTTTTGCAATTTAATACGTACACATTATACAGTAATATACTGTAATACTATTGCATTTAACAGAAGTATACTAGAGTAGTAATAATAATAATAATAATAATAATAGATACTTTATTAATCCCCTTGGGTAAATTCCTTTGGACAGGCACCAAGGGTTCCAGGTTCAGTGTTTTGTCCAGGAACACTTTGACATTTGGCCAGCGATTGGGGGGAGCTGGGAGTTAATAAACTATCAAGTACAGGTGTATCTATCAGTTGTGTATTTAAATCTGTTCATGGCAATAGTATCCAGAAACAGACTTTGCCATTTAGTTATTTTGACTACAAAACTGTCTCAGAAAATCATCCTGTCATACTGAAGAACAATATCAACTCGACTGTGTGCTCCCTGGCAGGGCCAGTTTCTGGTAGTCAGCCTCCCTCTGCTGGTGGAGGCTCTGTCTCCACAGGGAATCCTCTGGAGTTCTTAAGGAACCAGCCTCAGTTCCAGCAGATGCGACAGATTATCCAGCAGAACCCGGCCCTCCTACCAGCCCTGCTACAGCAGCTTGGCAGAGACAACCCACAGCTGCTGCAGGTACCAATCCAGCTCACTCACCATTATTATACTATACTATACGCTAATATTTGATCACTTTGGCAATTTTCCTGTAAGCTACTAAAAATTGTCTTAATCCTTGAACATAGTTTTGAGGAATAATATGGTGATGAATTGTTGAGCTTTTTGAATTTAAGCCTTCCACAAAGGTGGCAGAAATTTTAATCCAGTGGAAAATGTATCATAAAATCAACATCATATGCTTAGTAAGAAAGTGATACTATTCTATACTACATTACAACTCAGTGGACGTTGAAGTACTGCGTTGTGATTGTTAATGGTGTACTGTGGTAACACGTGTTACTGTTTGGATGGATGGATGATCGATGATCATAAACAGCTGTTGTGTTACAGCAAATCACACAGCACCAGGAGCGTTTCGTGCAGATGCTGAATGAGCCACGAGGTGGCGACACGGGAGGCGAAGGAGCTGAAGCCCAGGGGTCACCACACACCAACTACATCCAGGTCACCCCACAGGAGAAGGAGGCCATTGAGAGGGTCAGTTCACCACTCCCACTGATATTACACAGCAGGCATTCACCTGTGTCTGTATTTTACGGCAGCGTATTGCTGACAGCAAGAGGAAAAAATAAAAGCTCTGAATCTCATTATAACGTGATAATTTTCTTGTTATAACATAATAGATTTCATGTTTTTACAAGATATTTTCATGTTATTACAAGATATATTTATGTTGTTACGAGATACTGTACTTACACATTATAACATGATACAGTGATCACAGAGAGAGAACTGAGAAACCTAATGTTAGACGTTTCTTTATTCTGTCTTTATTTGAAGAACTGCAACAGGCCGTAAATATAGCTGACAGGATAACAACGCTGACACAGAGACTTCATCATCTTACAAACACAGTGCAAACTTTTACAAATGTAGAGCGCCATCTAGTGATAACATTTAACACAGACAGTGAGTAGTTTATGCAGTTTTTAAAACTACCATTCAACGTACACAGTAATTGTAAAATTTCACCATGTTTCAATCCAGGCATGAAATTTTTAAAAAATGCATAAACTACTCATTGTCAGTTTCTCAGCTCTCTCTTGGCAATCACTGTACAAATCTCATAATAATATAAGTACAGTATCACCTTATAACATAAAAGTACAGTATCTTGTAAAAACGTGAAAAAAACATAAAATGTATACAAATTTAAATAATATAAAATGTACAAATATTATGTTATAATGAGAAAATCATCTAGTTTTTTTTATTGTCTTGATGGCAATACGCTGCCGTAGTAGTATTAAGTCCCATAATTGTCCTGCACAACTTGATTTTGAAATTGACTCATTAATGGTTGGCTTAGACATATCTCAAAATCTAATAGTATATAATGATAGACTTTGCCCACAAACTGATAAAGAATGGTGAAACTTTTACTGAAAAATAACTTGTGAAATTGTCTTATTATAATGCAAACCAAAATAGACAGTTTAATATACTGAAGGTGAGCACTGATGTGTATAGTGTAGTTTAGTGGTGTGTAGACTGAAAAACCCATGGCTGGCAGGTAATGCATAGTGCATTACTCCGTAGATCCTTATGCAGCATCAAAAAGCAACACTAGTGTCTTAATGTGACATGTTAATCTATTAAAGATGTGTTGTATACCTACAGTGCTGTGAAGAATGTTAGATCCTCTCCTAATTGCTCCTCTTTTGTGTGCACCTCGAAGTAAACAGTCTCACATCTTCAAACTAAATCTAACATAAACGAAATTAAGCCACAAAACATGCAAGGAACTGCAGGCTCCGTACCTCATTAAAGGTCAGTTATCATGACTCTAATAGTCAATAGATTCTGGGTAGAATTGGTCTTCACGGGAGTGGTAAGGTGAAGACCACTGTAGAGGAACACTAAGGCTTGTCTGAATTCTATTGACTGATGAGACAAATGTTGAACAGTCTGGAAGACAGGCGTCCTCTTACATCTGGGTTAAACTAAACACCGAATTCCACTAAAAGAACATCATACTTATGGCCAAGCATGGAGGTGGAAGTGTAATGTTGTGGGGATGCTTTACTGCTTCAGGTGACTCGCCATAATTGAGGGAAATTTCTGCTCTCTACCAGAGAATCCTGAAGGAGAATGTTACATCATCACAATGATCAAAAGCACAGTCCAGGAGGTGATTACTTTTTCATGTATTCAAGTAATGGATTATTTCTTCTTCAGTAAATACACTTCTCATTTCAAACTTGTATTTAGTGCTTGCTCAGGTCAGCTTTGTTTGTGTTACATTTAGTTAGAAGATCTTTAACAGTTTAGTTTGAGATGCACACAAAAAGAGAAGAAATCAGGAGAGTTCCAGTACCTGATGTATGTTACACATATTTGTGCCATTACCACAAACTCTGTGTATGTGTGTGTAACATCAGCGTGTGTGCTGTGTTTCAGTTAAAAGCCCTGGGCTTCCCTGAAGGCTTAGTCATCCAGGCTTACTTTGCCTGTGAGAAGAATGAGAATCTGGCTGCTAACTTCCTGCTACAGCAAACATGGGACGATGAGTAACCCAACATCACTTGACACATCATCGTTCAACAGATGGCCGCAGAGTGGACAACAGCACTACACCAGGTCCACCAGGGATGAGCGACACAGGACAAGAAGAGGACTTTTTCTTTTCCCCACCATGTGACTGTGGTCTGATGATAATGATGATGATGACATGCTGTTCAAAGTTAGCTGTGCTGCCTACTCTCCATTCAGCTGTGATGATCATCATAGGAGCTCACACTGAGCTGTGCCTCACTGCTGCTACATCATTACTGCTGCCGCTTGTGCCGAGTGATTACACTGAGAGAAGTCCTGCCGGGAAAGATGCCAACAGTCTGCATCACCTTCACAGGTCAACAGGTGCCGCCCGTACAACATGTATTAATACATGTGTTACAGTACGCACACTACAGAGCATATTTGTAGTGAATCTGTACATAACAAAACACATCTTCAACATGTGCAAACCTTCCTTGTTGGGTTTACCTGATAATGTGATGCAAACTGCTGACTTCACTGTTTGAGAGCTAGCATTGCTTTATATTAAAGTTCAGGTCTGTTCATGATTCTTCTGCTTCTTTTGTCTTTCTTACCCATCCAACCTCCCACCCCCCCACCCCATCCCCCATTGCTGAAACTATGCTTCCCTTTCCTGACAGAAAAAAAGAAATGAGATGAAATGTTATGACATATAAAAGTTGGATAATAAAGATAATAACTGTTAGATGGATAATAAATGTTGAATTGTATTAAGTTGGACTTAAAAATCAATGTTAATTGACTTAATTAATTTGACTTAAGTTAAACCTAAGTGTCTTTTGTGTCTTATTTGGATTTACTGTCAAGGTTAAGTCAAAATAAGGTGTTATTCTTTGAACAATTCTGACTTATTATCTTGACTCGTCATTCGTGTTACTTCTGACTTCTCTCTTCCAAAACTCAAGACATTCAGCATGATTTACTCCACAACTCTTCAACAGATCCATGTATGTGTGTGGAGTGGTCACGCTGTCAGCTTGAATTATTATGGTCTCACTTGCTCTTTTGGAGATGAAGGAATTTAAAGGTTTATTATGAGGTGCCACATAGCATGTTTGTGAGCTAAATATTTAAAGAAAAGTCACATTCTTTTTAATATTTCCTTAGTTGTTATGGTATTAGTCCACCTCCTAGTTTCTGACAATCTATAACTGTTTCACTTTGTCTCATATCACATTGTCTATGCATCTGAAAGCTGCAGGAGTTTGAGCCAGTGCTCCTTCATGCCTTATGGATTGTTAAAGACTTGCTGCAGTTTACAATGTTGTTAGAGATATTTCACAGATGAGTGACTGATGATCATCTTTATTTATTAATAATGAATTAGTTATTGTTTCAAAAGTGGACTAAAGGGAATTTGAATAAGTGCTAGAAGCCAAAACTAAAGAAATGTTTTATCAGCATTTAGCATGTGCTTTGCTGTTTGTCCTCTTACGGATCTTTACTGTGTGTTGAACTGGAAGTTTTGTATTACATTGTCAATGAGGTGAACAAAGTTTGGGGGAAAATGCACTTTACTGTGACAAATGCTGCTCTTAAGCTGTGAGGGACTGTTGGTTGCATGACATTGTTCCAGTTATTTATAGCATGGCAGTTGGTTAGGAATGATGAAACCACCAGTGTGGTGTTGCTCTGCTCTCACTTCATCTGTTGTTTCACCTGTTTTGTCAAAGTTTTCTTTTGTTTTTGAGATTCTAAAAAAAAGACTACAATCTTAAATGCCCCTGTTGAGGTTTTGCTGAATAGTTGTGGGAAAAAAACACTTTTGTTTCAGCATTGTGTAAAATAAATAGCTTTTACAAAGTCATTGAGACGAGGTGATGTTGTATCATGAAAGCTTCAAGTGCATGTGTCACATATTTACAAAGGAGTGTTCATCATTGTGTCATATCTACTGCAAACGAACCACTTTCATTTACATCTACTGAAGTACTTGATCGGAATGTGAGAACATCAAAAAACAAAGAACAATAAATGCCACTGAATCATTTTCCATCAACATGGAAGCATTTAGCTTCTGGAGAGGCAAAAAAAACTACATATAAATATACAGATTGGGTTTGCAGAGACAAACTATAACACACGCTGCATTTAGTTACTATGAAAGATGATAAACTTCATAATAAAGTGCCATTTTTGGATGGTAAAATAATAAATAATGTACTGTAACCATAGTAAAGTTTGAAGAAAGCTTACATTTTGCCGCGATGTGGCAAAATCAACGTGCGTTATGCTCCCACAATGTGAGTCCCGGGTTTGTCCGCTAGGGGGAGTGTTACCTTGGAGAGGGAGGGTGGGTGCGTTCCCGCAGCAGGGAAGATGGCAGCTCTCACATCTCTCACCAAGGTAAAGATGAAGCAATTTACGACTCTGTACTTCAACTAAAGCTGAAGATAACTGGTAGCACGGCGCAGTGCACCTCGCCCATGACACTGCATTGGAATGTAACTTTAAACACAGCATGAAGTCGCTTTGAAATGCAGGTAGAAGTAAGGCTGTCAGCTGCTATAAGGCCTAATGCAGTAACGTTACCGTTAGGTAGCGGGTCTGTTAGCCTCAGCTGATGCTAGCTAGCCGCGTAGCTATTTATCTACGACATAACATACAGGTAACTCAGTAATGACCAATTCCAAGCTAATACGCGCCGTGGACACGTTACACAAAGCACGAGTCAGGCTGCCGTACGCACGTACAATTGACAAAGCTTCAGAAATGATGATAACGCTCAGTCCTTAAGCTAGCAAGCCTTTGCTAAGTTAGCCTTGGTGCCAAGTGAATGAGGATGGGGATGATCGCTACAGGCTAGGAGGCAGCTGTACTGTAATCATGCTAACCTGGGCTAAGCTTTGATTAACGGTGCAGTAGTAAATTGACTAACCCACTGGTGGTAAAGTTCATGTTAAAGCTCATCACTCCCAGTTACTGTCCTTGCTTGTGATGGTTACTCAGAAGCAGTGCGTCTGGTTTGTGCTGTCCTTGTATTGATTGCGAGCAGGCAGGACTAGCTAACACTATTCTACATCTAGCTAGATTACATGAAATCAGCACTTACAGCTGGAGGAAGCTCACTTGTAAAGAGAAGCACATGAAGTTGATTGAGTATAATTGGATAATTACGTTCTCCCTCTGCCACAGTTGTCGAGTGGGAACCCTGTGTATGAGAACTTTTACAGACAGGTAAGAGGATGAGCATATTTAATATATATTATACATATTATACATATATACCTATTATTAGTTCCTAGCTGTAACCTTGATTTATATAAACCAGGTATGAAACACAGTTTACATGTCTCTATAAAGCTGTAACTATACGCCAAAGCATTCAGACTGTGCTGTGTGTGTTTGCTCTAAGGTGGATCCTGGGAGTACAGGGAGAGTCGGACCAACAGAGGCTGCCTTGTTCTTAAAAAAGTCTGGACTCCCTGATATCACACTGGGAAAGGTAGGTAGTTGCAAAATGTACACCGTGTTGGGACTGATGCTGTCTAAAACGCAGAGGAATGATTGTTCCATATACTGTAACAGTATACTGAGCAGGAGGTGGATTTTTATGACTGACTGAAGGTCAGCCTCAGGTCTGCCGTTGTTGTCCAGAAGAGTGTGCTTCTTTTACACAATTCCATTGTGATGTCTTTGAAGATGTTTTATGCATAATGTAAAGGACTGTGAGTAAGTTATTTTAATGCTAATCACTGATTCAGTTTGTACTGATCTGGTTTAGTTACATTAGTTTACAGTACATTAGGAGTGTTTCCCATAAATGTGACTATTTTAGCTCTATGGATCATGCTAACTTGTCATTGAAGTGTTTGTGGATCATCATAAAAATGCTACAAACTGTGAGCATTTTATTAGTATTATGACAAGTGAGCAGGTCCTAAAAATTGCTGAAGAGCAGGAAAAACCTTAATAGAATAATACATTGAAGACCTCAGTTCCTGAAGTGAACTGCCCGCACCTCAAGGCAATCACTTTCATCTTTTGAATAGCTGCTCTGTAAGGCTGACAGTGTAGACAGTGAAGTGTGCTCCACTGTTATAGATTGAGTGTGTCATATTTAAATATAGTTTCATTTTCTTCTGATTTGAATGTACTCTTTTATATCTTTGCTGTGTTTTTTCTCTGAAGACAACATGATTGAAGTAGTTGCTTCAGTGGAAGTCACTTTCACTCACACACAGGTGGAATTAGTTGCCTCCCTGAAGCCCTGCTTCGTTGTTGTATTAGAGGCTGTTAGACTTTTCAACAAACACTGAAGCATATAGAGGTCTTACCTTTTCAGATTTTGACTTGTTTTGTTTTTGTCATTCTTTATGGGCTTTTATTATCGTTCCATAAAGACATTTGGTTGATTGATGCTGTCAGCAGTGCTGTGTATAATTAGATTAATTAGTGTTTGTGTTTGTGTTCTTGTCTGCACAATCAGATCAGACAAGCTTCCAGAGATTGTTTGCATGTAGAAGCAGCAGCATACATCCACTGGGTACTGGAAAGCTGTGTATGCATACAGAGTTTTAGTAATCAGATTTCTCTTGTACTATACTATAAATATACTATATTTTGGAAGGATTAGTTACTTGTTTTAAAGTTAGTGATGATAAAAGTGTCTGTGTGTCTGCTGGAGCCAAAAAATACAGCTCTTCAGAAGCAAAACCAAAATAGCTTGATTGCCCTCTTGCAGTTTAGGTCACAACCAAAATAACTGAGTGATTTAATTCAGTTCAATTCAACTTTATTTATATAGTGCTAGTGTTTCCCCTAGGTTTACAGTTTTTTTTTTCTCCGTCGCACGTGATACAGAGAGACAGAAATGACACCGTCATGTAAATACGATAAATAACGTGAGGCTGTTTAGTTAGTTTAATAAAAGAACAACGTACAGACCTGTTCTATAGGTAAGGGAACCTGAAATAACTTCTAATGTGAGCTGGCGCTGTACAGAAAATCAAATTAAATAACATTATGTTGACCGTCTTGGGGGGGCAGGTGGTGCCGTTGGGGGGCCGGGGCACCCCCTTGTATAATGGTAGGGGAAACACTGACTGCCAAGAGCACTTTACATTGTAAGTTTTAAGACCTTACACAGTGATCACCTGTATTCTGTAATGAAACATTTTGTGCTGATGGATGGTCTGACTTCCATACTCACTTGATTAATTTGAAAAGCAACGTTCCAATGTCTCAGTAGCTCTTAACATGCAAAAAAACAGTAAGGTCAGGTGATTGTTCCCACAGGGATCCACCAGGCCTCTGTCCTCTGACTCCTCAACATGACACACCCATCACTGCAGAGTCATCTGAGAACTTCTGCAGATGACAGGACTCAGTGTTGTACTGAAAGTCAGAGGTGTACAGGGTGAAGAGGAAAGGTGAGAGGACAGTCCCCTGTGGTGCTCCTGTGCAGCTGATCACCCTCTCAGACTCACATCTCTGCAGCTGTACAAACTGTGGTCTGTCTGTCAGGTAGACATTAATCCAGGAGGCTGTGGAGAAGTCTTCCTGCATCTTTAGGAATATCTCTGTCAGCAGGACAAGCAAACTGCAGTCTCTCCAGGACTGTCGTAATGTGTGAGGTGAGAGTGAATGGTTTGTAGTCATTGAGGGCATCTGGAGATTACGTTTTCAGCAGCTGAACCAGGCAAGATGTCTTTCATAGTGTAACAACCTTCTCCTGTCTCATCTTGAGGTTAAACAGGGTCTGTAGAATTCCACAGTCTCACCTGGCTGTTGAACACAGACAGATGAGTTGGAGGAAGGGGAGGGAGATGATGGTGGGGCTCTGCTGCTGTGGTTGTATTGTTGGTCCTCATGGTGGATGTGGGTTGGTGACAGCCTCTGCTGTTCATCACTGGGGGTGTGTGGGAGGGAAACGGTGGAAGCGTTGTGGGATGGGAGGGTAAAGAGGAGGAGGAAGGGGTGGTGGAGGATCCTGTTGATGGGAGTGGTAACTATAGGGACTGTCTGCATCCCCACGAGTATAATCGGAGAATCAGTTTACATGAAGGAACCAGGCTACTGGAAACTGCGCACACATGCTGTAGCTGAGTAATCTGACTACTCTTCTATCTTGGGACTGTTCTGTAACCATGGTTCAGAGATTTTCACTGTTCAGAGACAGGAAAGACCACCCTAATGACCACTTCTTTCTTATTTTTTTGGATTCATGTGTCCGGGGAGGTGACCTACAGCGCTGTGACAGAAACACACAGTCACAGCACAAACTGTTTGAATGGAAGAAATCCACGGTGAAAAGTGACTTATTTAGACATCTGCGAGCACTTTGTGTTTGTTTCAGTTTTAGTCAGTTTGATGATCTCCTCTTTCATTCAGCTGAAAGTAGTAGAGAGATGATTGTTGGCAGTCTTTGTCCTGTACATGATCTTTTTATAAAATTAGAAACTGATTAGAAACCTAGTTTCATGTTTACATGGAAGAGTAATCAGAGAGAAAGAATATAAAACTCAGTAGCAATGTTTGACTCATACTGTACGTCATCTTTTTATAGCTGTGTTTTTGCATCTTGTGTTTCAGATTTGGGATTTGGCTGATCCTGATGGCAAAGGGTATCTGGACAAACAGGTGGGCAACACATTTGTCAGCCAGCGTCTTTGATGATGTGCTGGAT
>JAUBNQ010000020.1:604050-628963 GCA_032353495.1 Ctenopoma kingsleyae | reverse complement strand
CCAAGGTAGAGTTTTTGGTAAAGCACATCATTCTACTGTTTACAGAGAACAGAATGAGGTCTACAAAGAAAAGAACATTGTACCTACAGTCAAACACTGTGGAGGTTCAAAGATGTTTTGGGGATGTTTTGCTGCATCTGGCACTGGGTGCCTTGACTGTGCCTTACCTTGACTCATGAAATCTGCAGACTAACAAGAGATTTTGGGGCGCAATGTGGAGCCCATTGTCAGAAAGCTGGGTCTACGTCAGAGGTCATGGATGTTCCAGCAGGACAATGACCCCAAACATACCTCTAAAAGCACCCAGAAATGGTTGAAGACAAAGCGCTGGAGAGTTCTGAAATGGCCAGCAATGAGTCCGGATCTAAATCCGATTGCTGTTGGGAGAAGGCACCTTCAAATCTGAGAGACCTTGAGCAGTTTGCAAGAGAAGAGTGGTTGAAAATTCCAGTCGAGAGGTGTAAAAAGCTTGTTGATAGTTATGGGAAGTGATTGGTTTCAGTTATTGTGTCTAAAGGTTGTGCAAACAAATATTAAGTTGAGGGTGCCAATAATTTTGTCCGGCCCATTTCTGGAGTTCTGTGTGAAATGATGTCAAATTTGGCTTTTTTCTCTGATTATTTTGTGTTGGTCCAATGCACATAAATACACATAATGTGTGTATACCAAAACATTTGTAACTGCAACAATTTTCTAAGAGATTGTACATTTTCTGGAAGAATTCCAGGGGTGCCGATAATTTCAGTCATGACTGTACATGGACATCATATTTAGCACATTGTACGTAGTAATAATTGCTCTTAAACTTAGTTTGAACAATAAGTAATTTGAGGTTCATTTAAATAGCTAATTTAGAGTAATTTGGTCTTTTGTTTTTCAAGCTTTTTTGGCATTTTTGATTTTATTTGATAGAGTTAGTATGGAGGTAGACACGGAACTTGGGAGAAGAGATAGGACAATATTACTAGTAGTAATACCATTTGGCTACTAAGGAGCTCCAAAAGCACTCTCATTCCTTTACAAAGTCACACGGTGTTGGCAGAATCTTAATCTCTAACACTGTAGATCTGATAGAAATCAAGTCCACTGTCTCGTTACTCTGACACGTTGAAGTTTGATAGTTTATAACATATTTCTTGTGTTATAATTATGTTTGTGTGCGTGTGTGTTGGGGTGTATGTATGGTTGTCAGGGAGAAGTACACTCTTGAGCAGGACATCAGGGAAACCGAGGAGGCCATCAGACATAAGAGTTCAGAGGTGCAGGTGAGGTTAATCAGCTGCAGTATGAACACTCACTTCAATGTTAACATTTCAATTAAATTATCACCAATGGTTCATCACCTGTTTTTCTTTTTGTTTCTCTATTATAAATGACATGTGTATGTGTTTTTGGCTTGGCTTTATTCACCACTTGTTTTGTGGATGGGATGGTTGACACCTGTCTATGGCATATGGTTTCATCAGGAGATGCAGAATGACCTGGACAGAGAGACAGCCAGCCTACAGGAGCTTGAGGCTCAGAAACAAGATGCCCAGGACCGCCTGGAGGAGATGGACCAGCAGAAACATAAATTAGAAGACATGTTGAACGAAGTCCGGATGAAGTGCCAGGAAGAGTCTCAGATGGTGAGTTCTTCATTATTTTATTTTATTTATTCTTTATTATTACTTTTTAATGTTGGTGAACTATGAATTGTTTAGCAGTCCAACCAGTGCCTGAGTTACCAAGAGCTGGAGGTGGAAATGGTGCTGAACGGCAGAAAGCAAAGTCTTTCATCTTCACATAGTGGCAGTATATGAATTCAATAAGTTACCAGCTTGTGTGGGTAGAGGCCTTTTTTGCCTTGCCAAGTGTTAATTTCAGACCCCGTCCCTATAGCTTCATTCTATTCTGCTTCTAGATATCGACCCTTCAGAGTCAGATCCACTCCCAGGAGTCAGATCTACAGACCCAGGAGGAAGAACTGATTCGGGCAAAGGCTGACCTGGGCCGGCTGCAGCAGGAGGAGACTCAGCTAGAGCAGAGCCTGGCTGCTGGGAAGATCCAATTGGAAACCATCATAAAGTCTCTGAAGGCCACACAGGATGAGATAAACCAGGTAAGACATTGAACTTGTATGTGCACATGTGCAACCCTTTTATCACGGCTTGTCCGGAGTTCATTACTGACATTACTGAGCAGCCAAAAAGTCAACCTGTTAAATGCAAAGGAAATGCGATGAAAAGACCACAAGTGATCAGCATAAGATGCATGACTGAGCATATATCATAAAACACATGACACAGCAATGCTCCTGGGGAGGCACTGAATGACATCCTGACTACCCCAAACCAGTCAACAACAGTTTGATTCAGTTTATTTATATAGCGCCAAATCATAACTAGTCATCTCAAGGTACTTTACTGCGTAAGGTTTAAGACCTTACACAATATAAAAATACAACTATCAGTAACTGTAACTAAAATAGGGGACAGTGAAATGGGAATGATATCCTTTGATATGATATAACTATAAATAACTATAAATGAATGGAAAGAAAAGAAAAGCAGGCAGCAAAAGAACAACAAGCAGCAGATGAAACACTGGGCAGGTTGGTAGGACTGACGTAAGGGATGCCTACAGAAAGATGCAAAGAGAGGGGGACAGAGAGAAAGAAGCACAGCTACAGCTTGTGCAGTTATTGTATTGAGAATGTAAACCATAAAGTGGACACACCAAAATGTGTACAACCTTAGCATTAGTGTGTGCAAAAGAGTCTGATGTGTAGCATGTGTTGGAGTTCAAGTCAGTGAATTTGTGTAGGGAAACGCCATTGCATAGGGTTTAGTTACGTACAGCATGTTACCTTACTTTAAAGTTCTGTTTCAATATCTCACCAGTGCAGCCTTTACAAAAGAAATTCACAGCAGATGCCTCAACAATTCAGAGAAAAAAAAAGTAAATCCACATCCCAAAAACATGATATCCTTATCATTTATGGACGTTCAGTGATTAAATTCACTCAACATAATTTAAACAAAATAAAGTAACACTACTACAGAAAGAACAGTGTCAACAGGGGGCACCATTGTGCTGTATAAATAGTTCCTTATTACCATTGAAAAGTCTGTGTTAGGTTCTCCTGTAACACTAGAGGTACTGAAGCACAACGTTTATCTCTGGGTGTGAGGTGGGGATTTCATTTTGCTTCAGCTGCTGTGGGATGTCACCTGTTTCCTGCCAGCCACACACAAACACACACGCCCAACATAAAGCTATTACGCTGACATTTATGACATAGCCACTGTATTTCTTTTTGTTATTCATAAACCCCACATATTGTACGATATGGCACCCTGAGGGTTTCAGCAGTTCAGGCAACCAAAGGACTTATCAAAAACCAAAGCATCGCAGGACTGTCACTGACCTGAAACTATTGCATACTGGGCTCTCAAGTCTTCCAGAACACAGGTAACCCACTGTCTGTGCCATCCCTGAACAGGAAAAGGATTCTGAAGATCGTGATATGACTTGTGGTTGAGATCCTGCCAGCACGCTGCAGATCCCCTGAAATTTGTCTTAAGTTGCTGTGGCCTCCATTGCTCAAACTTGTTGACTGGCAAACCTCACACGTGCAGCTGTCTCCACGGAAACGATGACAGTTTACACCCCTGTGGTATTTCCAGAGAAGTGTTAGCGCTGACATTTGTGAGATAATAGAAGAAGCACCAAACTAAATTTTGCAATTCATACATTTTCTCATCTTTAAAAAACAGATGAATTAATTAGATTTATGGCTTGGCCTTGGTCTGGTCCACAGCGTATTACATATCACATGTCAGGAAGACATGATAGTCCAAATCTGTCTACTGAGTATTCAGTGATCAGTAGGCCTCAAAGCTGAGTGTAAGTTGGGCGGCAGCTCTAGGGTAGTGGTATGACTGTTGACCATGAACCCCAGGATTGGAGGTTTGAATTCCGGTTCCTCCTGGCAACATGTTGAGACATCCTTGTATAAGTCACTGAAACCCTGTAGTAGCTCTGTTAATCTGTATGCAGCTGTCCAACCTCAATTCCCCTAAAGGGGTTAATGAAGTAGTTAAAAAAAGGTTGTTATTTTCTTTGCTCAGTCATGTCACTCCTGCAGTTTAATACACTTTTCCATTCCTGTTCAGCATGAAGAAAGAAAAAAGCTTGTTGTATGCATTTTGAATATGCTGTATTATTGACCTATACTTGGTTTCAGCTAAACATATTTTTATCATTTGGCTCTAGTGGTATCTATTCATGCAGATAGCTTGGATTCATTTGTCCAGCTTTTGAGGCATCTGTCTCTGTTATTGCTGTCTCAGTGAAATCAAGCTGAATGGAAATTCATCTGTTGTGCTAATAGAATTTATTAGCATTTATTTGAATCACTCAGTGCAGAAACTTTGTCCTCATTACTCTTGATAATCTCTGTACTGTTGTTTTCTATGAAAAGTAAATCCAAGATTCCCAAAAATGGGAAGGTAAACTGTGAAGGTAAAAACTCCAGGTTTGCAGTACAAACAACACCTTTATTGTTCGACCCATGTGTTTTCAGCTTGTGGCCAAAATTGAATTTTTCTGAACTGATATTTTGAAGAAATTTGATCCAGTCTGAGGCTTTAAGTTGATTGATTCAGCAAGACATGAGTGATGTGATACACTGCAGCAAAATGTGGCTTGCACAAATTATATTCAGTGTGCTGAAATAGTGTTCAGAAGTCATTATACCTATGTGCTACTGCTTCTACTACAACTAATAATGCACACATTATTTGTGTCACACATTTGTATTTGCCAGGTCATTAATAATTAAGGGTGGAGGAATAAATCTGACTCAGAGCCTGGACAAACTCATGGATGTGAATGACAAGATCTGATGAGTTGTCTCTTAAGTATGTTTTAAGTGGACAGTTATTCGGCGTTCAGATGTGTGTAGTCTTTGCAACTCCTCTGTTTTCATGCTGGTAACATTGCTGTTGGAGAGGGTGCTACACCTGAGATGTGAATGAGGTGTCACTTTTAGTTTTGGATGTTTTATGCACATTCAGTTCCAGGTGACCTCCAGCAGTAAAACACTCAAATGAAAGACATTTACAGGGAACACAGTCACTGAAACGTTTGTTTGTGTGTGTCATGCAGGCTCGCAGTAAGTTGTCTCAGATTCAGGACAGCCAACAGGAAGTGTCCAAAAGCATTGAGCAGTACAACAGCACCTTGAATGGAACACATGGAGGAAGTATGACCAACCTGGCCGACATGAGTGAGGGTTTCAGTGACAGAGAGAACGGAGGATTTCCAGGCATGGCGAGAGCCACACAGGTCAGGATTTGTATTCTGCTTTTACAGTGTTTTTACAGTGTCCCCTACCATTATACAAGAAAAAAAAAGGTAATTCCCCCCCCCCCCTTGAAGATCAAGTTAATTTTAATTTCCATTGAGCGCCGGACAACAACAGAAGTCATTTCAGGTTTCCTTTCCTATAGAACGGGTCTGTACATTTTGCTTTTATTAAACTAACTAAACAGCCTCATGTTATTTATCTTATGTCGTTTCTGTCTCCACATGGAGACAGTTCTCCTCTAATCTCTGTATCGCGTGTGGTGGAGTTCTGCTGCGATGCATACACGAACAGGCGACGAACACACTCCCACCAGCGGACAAAGAGCGCATGTCGGGAATTATGACTTTTAAAGCCTTAAGGCCAAAACACATATACACACTCCATCTCCAGTGCAGCGCGATGCCCATGAGCAGCGCAAAATCTTTTCAAATCATATTTCCACTGTAGAGCTGATATTAAGCAAACAAAACCATCTATTTATATGACTTTAGTGTGTTTTCCTTGTTATATTATGTTTCTAGCATTAAATAACATAGCATTAACAACACATTTACTTGAGTAACTTTAAACTTGTTACTTTTACTTGAGTAGATTCGTGTAGAGGAAATGCTACTCTTACTCCACCACTTTGGGCAACACTTGACTCTTACTTCTTTTCCTTTTACACATTAGATGACATTAGATTTTGGTGGATCTACCGCATGACTGTTTCACCAATCAGACGTAGCAACAATGATCACTTTACTTTACTTGGCAGATCACATGACTCCATTTCACCAATTAGACACAGCCATGCAGTCCCATGACCACACACAAACTGTGGCGGCATAACGTCACAAACTCGTCATGCATATCCTTGAAGATTTCAACCAGGTGAATTTATCTAGAAGTTGAGTCATGGCAACAAGACTTATTTCTTGTTCTCTTACTCCTCATCCAAGCAGCTTCTTCAGTCTAGAACTCAACTTCCAGATATCTTCACATGTAGGCTACAATGAATGAAAATGGCACACTACCTGCTGTAGGTATTGGTTTCAAAAACTATGTTGTAACAAAGTGAGATTTGGTTACTGATTTATTACTTGAGTAATTTTACTTTGAAGTAACACCACTCTTTCTTTGGCTACTCTACCCACCTCTTGTCTATATCTAGTTAGCACACCAGTTTATGCTGAGATTAACTAAGTATAGTGAGGATACCTCAGGTCTTTTGGCCCCAGCTTGTGTCTGTCATGTACTAGTTGGATTCAAGCCATGAATAAAAAAAAAGTTTGCCAAACGATTAAATGTGAATATAGTGCTTCTGTTCTTGTGTTTCACATTAACACAGGAGGATCCATTCAAAGTGAAGCCATCAGTGTTCAACAGTCAGCCTCAGGAACTTCACACTGACCCCTTCCACTCTGAAGACCCCTTCAAAACAGACCCATTCAAAGGTTATCATTCCCATTTCACTGCCCCTTGTATTTATCAATGTTCCTCTGTCTCTATTCATCTGAATGTTTTTCTGCTCTTGCCATTGTGTAGCTGAATGTGTTTACTGCTCTGTTTATCTTTAGTTTACCTGCAGGCAGCTTATGTTGTTTTCAGCTTGAGTTGCTTTCTGATCGTCTTCTACTTTGTCCTCCTCTTTTCCTCTTTTGTATCTGCCTCTTGGATTCTTCTCCCTTAGGTGACCCTTTCCAAAATGACCCTTTTGCAAAACAGCCATCAGCATCAACAGGTATTTACTTTGGAAAAAGGAGCACTTAAAGACAGTCATTTGTATGTCCAAACTGTTAGATGATCAGGTTGTCTGACAAGCCCTCCACACATACTTACACCATCAATAGGTGTCAACAAGTTCATGTAACTTTCTGAAATCACCTGATTGAGCAGCTGTACAGATGCAAGAGTCAGGGACACTCTTTAGTAGGCAGTGTGCAGATTGGTTTTTAATGATTGGAATCACAAATGGCAGTTGGATAAAAACATGATGTTTGTATCTTTGGTTAACATTTATCAAAACTCTGGTCAGTGATTCTGCTCACTTATGTTAAGCAACCTGCTTAAACTCTTGAATCACAGTCACTCCACTGCCTGATTACAATGAAACAAAACCAGGTTAATGACAGCAGCTGTGCTGTGAAATCAGTTATATTGACATTTAAAAGGTGAGGTGTGAAAGTTCTGCCTATCTGTCGATCTCCACAGTTTAAAGACACAGAAAAATGTTTAGCAGAGAGAAACTAGCATTGATAAACTGAGAAGTGGGTGGCACTGTGGTGGAGTGGTTAGCCCTGATGCCTCATAACCAGAACAACCTGGATTTGTATCAATGGTTCAGCTGGGTGATAGGAGGAACGATGTGACACCAATAGTACATCGCAGAAATCACAGTTGATTAGAAACAATGGGTTATGCATATAACCCTGGTTTCCTGAAGGAAAGTGTGATACACAGCCTGAAAGCATGTTAAACATTACCTGTAGTTTCTGGTGTTGCACTGAGCAAACACAAAGGGGCTTACATGGACATCACTTGGACTTTGTACTAGTGGGCTGACATGATAAAGTCTGGGCTGACTGACTCATACATTTGTATTCTCACATGCAGCTCACCCGGGTAATGTCTGGAGAAGTTCGGGGTTCCGGTGCATGTGTGAAAGTAGCTTTTTTTTTTAGGACTGTGACCTGTTCAGTGTGTACCCTGCCTCTCGCCCAATTACTGTTGGAACTGGCTCCAACTCTCCCACTACCCTTGAGTGGAAAAGGGGTATATGAAAGATAAAAGGAGATAATGGATTGATGGGTAAAGAGAGATGTTCTTTTTTCAAGAATAATCTTAGAAAATAAGCAGAAATTCCAAACTTTTATCCCCTAATCATCTTTTTAAAACCAAATATCTTTGTACAGCAAACTCAAACAATTGACCTTGCAGTTCCAATTGATGAGGTTTTATGTCATTATATTTATATGGACTATGATATGATAATGGTTAAGTTTAATCAGTTTGTTAACTATGGAAAATTGCTTTTCTGGTCCCCTTAAAAAGCCTAGCAGTAGAATTCCCTGACGAATGTGCCTAACCGCTCATGTACACATCAAAGGCTGCCATGTGCTTAGGGCAGCAGCCTGGTCTTTTGTTGATGTTCTACATGTGTAAAACAGCAGTGTGTGCAACTGTGACTTCTGTCACACTTCCCTCTTGGGTAATAATATAGAGTTTCACTTCTCTGTGTAGTAGATGGAGGTTAGTGATAGAGATCAGAGTTTTTACACAGCAGTGAACCTGACACCTTGAAACCACCCCTTGTTCTGTTAGGTGATCTTAGCACAAATCACTCATGCATCGGATTTTCCCAATTATCCAAAGTAAACACCCATCTTAAATGTAAATATTTCATCTTGCAAAACATTTTTGTCAGCCTCCAGTCTGATGCTGGATGTGAAGAAGAAAGCACTGACATCTATTTGTTCTCACTAAGACCTGGTTTCAAGACTTGAAGTGTACGTACCTCTTACAACAGTCATGTATTAGATTCCATAGAAGAGAAGTTAACGCTTTATGCTGTTACAACTTTAATACTCCTGAATAACATTAGTTGCCAATTATCTTTTATGGTGCCAGATATTACAGGAAACCCATTCAGGTTGTTGCCAGTTGTAAATGCCATCTATATTATAAAAAACTGTGTAGTTGTGCTTAATAACAGAAACATTATTATGTTAACTATTGCGGTGCGTAATTCCCCTAGATTATTCCCTAATAATATCTTGTTTGTTAGCCCTTCTGAACATGTTGCAATACACTGATGCTTTACATAAAATATATGGGCAGTATGTGGTCTGATTTTTTTTTTTATGCTTTGCTAAATGATTTGCTATGGTCAGAGATAAACTGTAGTACTATTACTGTAAAGACGTGTGCGTTGAAAAAGTGATCCATAATATCAGTTTAAACTACTCCCACTTGTGTCTTTTTTTGGACAGCAGGGGAAATAACACTGTTGGAAAGTTGTTACTGAAATACAATCTGGAGTTATTTTAGTTAAGTGCTGTAGTGAAGTTTTCATTAGTGACGACTTATTGGACCATTTAAAATATTCAACAATCCATGAGGGGATGTCAAAGATAGACTTAGATAGACAGAAATGTCTGAGAGGCTCATTATGTCATGCTTCCTGTAAACATCTTCAATCAAGTCACAGTACTCATTCATGGAACTCTTTGCCTCACATGCATACTTCACATGTGCTTTTCCATAGGTCTTTTTCTAAGTCACTCATATGAAGAAATACACTTGTATGAACCAA
Source organism: Ctenopoma kingsleyae (assembly GCA_032353495.1). Taxonomy (NCBI): domain Eukaryota; kingdom Metazoa; phylum Chordata; class Actinopteri; order Anabantiformes; family Anabantidae; genus Ctenopoma; species Ctenopoma kingsleyae. The sequence continues at coordinate 619,316 of JAUBNQ010000020.1, read as the reverse complement.
ATTATTCAAGTGTGTTCGAGTTAGCTTATGTTCATCTATAAGAGAGGACCTGTATCTTGACTTGCTGAATTTCATCGTTGTTCACATGTATGTTGACCAAAACAAAAGCATTCCCTGTCATTGACTCTTCATTCTATTCTGCCAGCAGCACATCAAATTTCAGATCATTAAGTATAAGCTGCAAATCACTAGGAGCATTATCCATATCACATGTGAAAGTTGGTCAAATCAGAAGCGACCATTGCTTTGACATCCTCAATCTGGTGACACATTAAAAAAATCTGGGTTTCCATAACTTGTAGCTCCAGCTAAGTTTTCCCATTTTAGTTGCATGCACGCTTGCATCTACCTCTATGAATATATTGCAGACAGTCGCTCTGCCTTTCAGTGGTTCCACAGAAGTGAGTTTTGCATTATTTCTTTCTATATAATGATAAAAATCTAGTCGTGTCTGTCAAATCACACTGTTCATCCAGGACTAACGGGTAGTAGGGGCACCTTCTTCATTCTTCTTCTTTGTTTGGTGGTACTTAATGTTTGTCATTATTTGCTCACAGCTGCAGAGATTCTCACCTTCTGTTCTTGTGTCAGATTCTTGTATTTGTGTGTTTTGTGATTTATTGCCTGATATTGTAATCAGTGGAGGCTGTAAAATGTTCCTTGCAAATTAAGCACAGTCCCTTTCTACCTGTTTCAGTTAAGAAATATCTCCAAGCATACTGAATGCAAGACATTTAATGACGCAGGACATATTTTTTCCCCTCGTTTGGTTAGTGGCACTTGTACCCTTGCCAGTCAGTCTTGTTGCACTCTGTTATGCATGAGTGAATGTCAGAGGCAGTTGCAGACTCAAAAAATGCTTTCAGTTGTGTATTCAGACAGCACATATAGTACTGAGAAAAAGTATTTACCACCTTCCTGATATTTTTTTTTTATTTTTAATTTTTTGCATATTTGTCACACTTACAGTGGTGTGAAAAAGTGCTTGCCCCTTTCCTGATTTTTTTTTACTTTTTTGCATATTTGTCACACTTAAATGGTTCAGATCATCCAACAAATTAAATATTAGACAAAGATAACCCAAGTAAACATAAAATGGAGTTTTTATGTGATGTCTTTATTTATTAAGGAACAAAAACTATCCAAACCTACATTAGCCCTATGTGACAAAGTAATTGCCCCCTATTTAAAACATGAAGTGACTGTGGTTTATTGAGTCTTTAAGACACCTGAGTTAAATTTTACTGGCCACACTCAGGCCTGATTACTGCCAGACCTGTTGAGAGCCACTATTCACAAATGGCGAAAATTTGAAACAGTGGTGAATCTTCCCAGAAGTGGCCGGCCTACAAAAATGACCCCAAAAGCATAGCAAGAACTCATCCAAGAGGTCACAAAAGAACCCAGAAGAACATCTAAAGAACTGCAGGCCTCACTTGCCTCAGCTGAGGTCAGTGTTCATGACTCAATGATAAGATGGACACTGGGCAAAAATGGCGTTCATGGCAGAGTTCAAATGCTAAAACCGCTGCTGACCAAAAAGAACACAAAGGCTCATCTCACTTCTGCCAAAAACATCTTGATGATCTCCAAGACTTTTGGAAACATGTTCTGTGAGCTGACAAAAAAAAAGTTGAACCTTTTGACAGGTGTGCATCCTGTTAAGCGTAGGCGTAAAACTACCACAGCATTTCATGAAAAGAACATCATACCAACAGTCAATCATCATGGTTGTAGTGTGATGGTCTGGGGCTGCTTTGCAGGTTCAGGACCTGGACAACTTGCTATGATTGATGGAACCATGAATTCTGCTCTCTACCAAAAAATCCTGAAGGAGAATGTCCAGCCATTAGTTTGTGATCCCAAGCTGAAGCGCATTTGGGTTATGCAGCAGGACAATGATCCAAAACACACCAGCAAGTCCACCTCTGAATGTCACAGCAAAGGTTTTGGAGTGGCCTAGTCAAAGTCCAGACTTGAATCCAATTGAGATGCTTCTTCTTAAAAAGGTGGTTCATGCACAGAAACCCTCCAATCTGGCTGAATTAAAACAATTTTCACTTTTCACATAGGGCCTTGTAGGTTTGGATAGTTTTTTTCCCTTAATAAAATTATCACCTAATGACTGCATATTTTGTTTAATTTTGTCTAATATTTAAATTTGTTTGGTGATCTGAAACATTTAAGTGTGAAAAATATGCAAAAAAGTACAAAGTCAGGAAGGGGGCAAACACTTTTCCACACCACTCTAAATGATCATCAAACAAACCTGTCTGGTCCTATGTGGAAAAAAAACCCTAAACCTAATAAATGGTTGTGCCACCCTTGACAACTGCAGTCAGGCATTTGTGATAACTGGCAATGAGTCTTTCACACACGCTTTGCAGAATTGTTTTAATTCAGCCACATTGGAGGGTTTTCAAGCATAAACGCCCTGTTTAAGGTCATGCCACACCATCTTAATCATATATCAGTCTGGACTGATGGCTGGACATTCTCCTTCAGGATAATCATAGCAAGTCGTCCAGGTCCTGAAGCCCCAGACCATCACACTACCACCACCATGTTTGACTGTTGGTATGACTGGCTGGTATTTTTATGAAATGCTGTGTTAGTTTTATGTCAGATATAACAGGACACACATCTTCCAAAAAGTTTTACTTATGTCTCATCAGTCCACAGAATATTTGCCCAAACTTCTTATAATGTGACACTAAATATGTGACAAGTCTTTGTGTTCTTTTTGGCCAGCGGTGTCAGCAATTACTTTTTCACATAAGGCCAGGCAGATTTGGACAATTTTTTTCCCTCAATAAATGAATAATTTAAAACAGCATATTGTATTTACTCAGGTTATGTTTTTGTAATATTAATATTAGTTTGATGATCTGAATCATTTAAGTGTCACAAATAACATAAAATCTGGAAGAGGGCAAATACTTTTTCACAGCTCTGTATGTTGTGGGTGTCTTCACGTCAAAATAAGTGACAAAGTCAGGGAAAAACTGGCCCTATGAAACCAGCAGCACAATTTGGATTTGGTTTGTTCTGACCTTCTGAGTTGTCAAAGGGCTGGATCATGCCCAGGTCATCTGGGGCAAATTATGTACAAAATTCCATTTCCAAATTGCATCATCGACAACTCATATTATTGGTTGCACATTTAAAGGCACATATATATTTCACATATATATTTTGTGTAAGGTCCTAAACCTTATACTGTACAGTGCCTTGAGATGACTTATGTTGAGATTGCAACTGATACTGCAGTTGTAAGACTGTGTAAGGCTGTTGGAACTTTGGTTAATGAACACATTGAATAGTTGATGTTGTCCATTCTTTTTGCAGCAGATCCTTTTGGAGGAGACCCATTCAAAGAGACTGATCCATTCAAGGCTTCGTCAGAGGATTTCTTTAAGAAGACCACAAAGATAGATCCCTTCTCCACATCAGATCCCTTCAGTAAAAGTGCCACTTTACCTTCCAAGGTACTTGTTCAAGATTGAAGGCTAATTAAATTTTATATAATAGTGGCTCTGATTTACCATACTGTACTGTATACCGTGTGATAGTATTGTATATCATGTAGATAAGTAGACATTGCTATGGGAGCCTTCAAAGGGTTAACATATATTTTTTGTTGTAAGGATGTAGACAGATGTTGTCTTTAAAACATTTGTCTCTGTGTCTCACTATGGGGCATTAGCATTATTCTCAGAAGTCTCTATCTCATTATTCCAACAATCATTGGTGGTTGGTCATGATGCTTGTGTCAAGGCGGAGCCCACTTCTCTCCTGTAAAAGGATTGATGCAGCATCACTCGCCATTCAAATTCCTCTTCTCCCTTTATTAAGCGTCTATTTATTTCCTGACTGCTAACACCAGCACCTAGCCTAACAGTCCATCTCACTGAGGACTGTTAAGGATAATGCTGAGAGTAAGTTCTATCACACTGGATCTTCCTAAAGATTTTGTATAGATAGTTTGAATAAAAACAACACTCAAAGAGTTCACTATTAATGTATTCTCTTTTGTGCTTCCTGAAGCAAACTAGTCACTTCACAAGTAGTGACCCATTCTCCTCAAGCAACCCAAAGGCAAAAGGACCAGGTATGATTTAATTTCTTATTCTTCCACATCTACTGTGTCTGTGAACATCATGTTTTTTTTAATTTAATAAAAAGAAGAAAATGGATCTGACAGTCTGCTTGCCCACCTTAAAACTGGGTTTTCTGTCCTTGGAATAAATATATTTGTGGAGGAGCTGGAAACACTATTGAGATCCTCTGTTTTCTTTATTAATATTATTCTGCCCTGTTTTTTGTCCACTAACTTGTCCCAGGCGCTTTATCAGTCTTCATTCAAACTTCAAAACGTGCCACTCTTTTAGAAGATGTCTGCTATTACTTTTCATCTTATCATCTTTTATCCTTTTTCTTTTATTCTTTGTTTTTCATCATTTTTTTTTGAATGGCTGTCTATGAGAATCATCGTTCAACTTCCCATCAGCTTTCCTCTTTCATCATCATTGTGTATCGTCATACTTTATTGTAGAAGAGACATCATTTCAACTTTAAATGAATCTAGACACTTTCATCTTTCTAACTTTAAGCTTCTTTGTACCTTCTATACTTTTTGAGTTGGAACAGTTTACGTTTTAGGTGATTTTTGATCAGTTTTCAACTTTTCCATTAGTGTGTATTGTGGAATGTTCGCGCAGCTAGAGTGCGTCACTCTAAGGTCTGTCCATCAACTTTTATCAACTTCTTTTCTTCTCCTCCTCAGTCAACTTTTATCTCTCATAAACAAATTCTACGTGAAGACATAGGAAAACTTGTCCTCTTTCCACACATATGCTTCTTATAGTGACAGGACTTAGCGTTTTTGACTGTTGGGGCCAAATGTTGACAGAGTACTGTCTAAGCAACGTATTCACCTCCATGTTGAAATTTCTCTCCCAAGTCTCCTCCAAATCAGAGCTGACCTGTGTATATATAGATCACCACTAAATCCTCACTTCTTTGAATTTCTTTTTGGCGTGGCCAACTGTCATCACTTCTCCTGTGTATAAAAACATTTGTGTGTGTGTGTTCCTACTAACTGTCAGTGTCTGTGTGTCCATTACCATGGCAATGTCAATCAACATGATAAATCCTTCTCTCTGATTATTTATCATTATTATTATTTATCAAGATGGCTCTAAGGTTGAAGAACATTTCTTTATATTATGTGTGTATGTGTGTTTACTAACACTCCTGTGCATCTTGTAATCCATTACATTATTTTGGTCATCATCTTTTCTTCTTTGTTGCCTTCTTTTCATTTTTTCTCCAGTTTTTCCTTTTTTTATGTCTTCCTTTTGTCTGTCAACTTTTCTTCTTTTGTCATCTTTTTGTCAACTTTTTATCAACTTAATCTCTTTATCAACCTATTGCTCTTTTCATCATCTTTTTCTCCTTTTCAACCTTTTTTCATCTCTTTCCACTTTAAGATGAAAAACTTGAAATAAATTGCAAAAAACCAGCTCGCCCATGCGATTTCTCCAGACATTGCCAAGTCTAGTCTTTTCTGTGTTTCCCCACATGTGAGGGTAACATTAGGCAATGTTACAGATTTTCGGGAGGGACAGAAACATGGTGGCAGCAAAACAAAACTGGTCTGTGGCTGGTCTGACTTTAAGAAGGCGAGCAGTATGTGTTTCTGAAATTGTTGCCCAATTAGAAAGAACAACAGAAATGCAAATCTTGGTAATCTTTTATTGAGTTAATTACATTTTCTAAAAGTTAGAAAAAGGAAAAAACACACTTGTATTAGATCTTTCACAGATAACTAAGTTGGTAAGTTGGAATCTTTAATCAGAATTGAGTTGGACTGAAGAAATATTTTCTATGTAGCTGCAGAGGTGTCATACAACCACAGATATTAAAACCACAATGAACTAGAAACACATTTTAGTCCCATATTTCACTTTTGATAAGGTGTCAAAAGGATTTAGACTAAACGTCTACATTTATGCTATCACCAGCATCAAATTCTACTCTGTTTAAAATACACTTTTCTTAGTGGAGTACTTTTGTACTTTCAGTAACATTTAGAGGTACTTTAGTACATTTACTTGAACAGGAAATATTAAAGTGTACTTCTACTTGTGCTGTAGTATTTGTCAGGGTTCTTGTACTTTTACTTGAGTACTGAGTCTGTGTACTTTATACACCTCTGCTGTAAGGTATATCTGATAGTGTGTTATTGCCTCAGAGCATCCATTTAAGTCAACACCCAGCTAACTAGAGTGGTCTCTGATTCTGATACAGAACCTTTTTAAGTAAGTTAGTAAGACATCATAAATGTGCTTGTAGATTTAAATTCATTGTGACTTTGTTATTCTCAGACCTGTTTGGCACGTTGGACCCATTTGGCAGCAGTTCGTTCAGCAACAGCAGTAACAGCTTGGCTGGATTTGCAGACTTCAGCCACATGTCAAAGCCCAGAGACCCTTTTGAAGGCAGGGCCAGCTGGCTGCCAGACTACCAGAAGGTACTAGAGGCCGAAAACACTGTAGACCTATCTCACACACATCAGATTATATTGCATTTACTGCTGTGTGATAGAAGCTCACTGTGTTTCTTTAACTCTTTTTTTCTTTAGTCAGTGTTTGTTGATGATCCATTCAGCAGGAAGAACGACACGCCAACTCTGCCACCAAAGAAAAGTGTTCCTCCAAGACCCAAACCACCCAGTGGTGAGTGGCATGCTGTCCAGAGAGGAGAATAGGAGAAAGGAAAAGCAATGGTTTATAACAGCGTTTTAGTGGTTGTATCATCAGAACTTTAGTCATTGGATGCACACATTCAGTATGAGGTGTTCAACAGTCGTATTGCACTGTCCAGTAAAATAATGGATACTAATTTAGCTTAGGAACATCACACAAAAACATCATTATCATAAATAGATCATTTCAGGAAGATTGATGAAAACCCTCTGTGAGAACAGAAGTTAGCTGAAAAAGTAAGTGACACTTTGTCTTTCTCCATCAAAAACCAAGAGACTTGCAAAGTTGTTGTTTTGTGTCATTACCACTTCACTGTCACAACCACCACCCTTCTGGGTATTACAGGTGTGCTCTATAAGCGAGGACTGTGATTATATGATTATATGTTCATGGAGTAAAAATGATGTTACAGATATATCCCCTGCTGAGATGTGTGGCTTAGAACATTTTGATAGTGGTCCTTAGTAAGGGAAGTGTACAGTACATTATGAGTCTGTTAAAAAACACCACTTGGTAGTCAGTAATCCACAAACACCAGGACCCTGTAGTAGTGTCATTATGGATGGGCAGCTTCAACAATAAGTATATCAAAGTAAGAAATAATAAGAAAATTCAAAAGAATGGGCTTTATGTTTTCTAGAACATGTCATAACCAGAACATAACCTGTATTGTTGAACGTGGGTTTGATCCAGTGCTCCAGTGATGAGGGTGTGTCCCTGAATTTTCTCACAATAACTGTGCATCCTGTTGACATGGCTGTTCAGCAGCACAATATACTGTAACCACACATGTGCAGGCTTTTACTAATGCTGTTTGCAGTTCTGTGCTTGTCTTTACTGGTATGACAATTGTTAGATTTCTTAAAATAATCCATCAGCATTTATTAATGGATGTCTGGGATATTATTCTAAAACCACTTGGTTCTTTTCAGCTCGAATCAATATAAGAAAAAATCATCCTAGAATAAACAAATGGAATAATATGTTGGAATGGCAACTTTGTTGTTGTAACCAGCATTGACTTGTGTACTTGTGACTTGTTTTTTTCTGTAATCAGAAAAGATCTTGTTTCTCCAATGTAGAAAGCATAGTGTCAACCTCTGCTCAGATCTGTCAACAGGAAAGAATGTCACCGTGGGTACAGAGAAGATAAAAGCCTTCTCATGTTTGCCAAGCCACTGCTATCACACACTATATACTCCATGTTGTATCTCACTTCAGATCAGATTCCACCAGATGTTCACTGTAATGTGTTAACCTTATTATTTGAGTCTGGAAGTTATTTCTCAGATGGTGTTTTGATACAGGACCAGCATAAATTGATTTTTATAGAAATGTTTTTTCTTCACAGGTGTATTTGACAGTTGCACTGTCACATCAATGTTCATATGTGGTGCATCTAGTGCTGACATCTTTTCCCACACATATGTCATAGAAGCTTGTGTCTATTGATAGTTTTTTGTTTTTTTTTTTCATTTTCTTGCCAAATACAGTTTTTGTTCTGTTTGTCCTTGGTAAGTTGAAATGTTCATAGGAGAATTTATTTCTTTTGTGTTATAGCAAGCTGCACATAAATTGAAGAGATTGGGATTGTCAGGAACTCTTTTGTGTGGCTCCTGTTGGCACACTTCTGACCCACATTAGTAACATAAGGATAATGATATTGGAAAAGTTGTTTTTGACTAGATGTCATGATCAGAAAGGGTTGTTTTTTTTAGCAAAGAGTCAAACAGCATGACAAAGGCTAAACTGTGGCCACACTTGTTTCTACACCATCTCACACACTTGCTGACTCAGTTTTTGTAGAAGGGAACTAGAGAAAAGGTCTGTTCAGCTGTGCTGGCAGTTTTATTATTTTTCGAAGAACAGTCTGACTCCAGCAGCTGTCAGTAAGGCTCACATCCAGTCTTCATTCTGCAACGACACCTGGGGCCAAACTATTAGAACAGAATATTTTCTTGTGATTTTTCTGTAGATTTCACATTATTATGATGAACACATTTGTGCTCTGATGTTTGTGCAGGCAAACGTGAAGGTTATGTTGTAAGAGCGATGTGCGGTTTGCTTGGCCTGTTGTTTGCAGACACACCCTAACTTGCTTCCTCTCTCTTCCCTTTATGTGTGTACATGTGAGTGTGTGTTTACCAGGGTGAGTGGTTCAGAGAAGGTGAGGCTGCAGGCTGTGCAGTGGGCGCACGCCAGCACTGTTACCAGTGTAACAATTCTGTATCTCTACATGCTATATTCACTTTAGTGTTTTATTGTTTGTTTCCTAATTACTCTTCCATACACACACACCTCCACCTCCATGCTCATGTCACTTTTTCTCATCACCTAGGTGTGAATGAGGCATCACTGCAGTAACAGTGCTACCAATAAATTGGCATAATTGCAGTCACATTGTTACAGCTGCATTGTTTTTAGATGATTACACCCTTCATGCTGCATGTACAATCGTGTGATAGGCATTAAAATTAGATGCCACAAATGTAGTGAATTATTTTAAAACAGGGTGGAGCTCATGATTGTGGTTTCTCGGGTGTGAGTGTGTGTGTGTGTGTGCTGTTTACTGAAAGAGGAAAAAACTGATTGCCATGCCTGCAGTTTTGCTCAGTGTGGAGTGTGAAATGAACTTCTTACCCTGATCAGCCGGGTTATCTGGGTAATAAGACTAAATGCGTATGTGTATGTTGTATGACAACGGTTTGACTGGTCCTGTGGTTTAACACCTACACAAGAAACATGATGTGCTTTTAATGTTCCCACGATCCACTACCAGGCTCAACTTCAGCTCCCTGTTAATAACTGTCATTACTATAACTAGTGTTTTGTTACGTGGCTTGTATTTGTATATATCTGTCAGCATCACTGGGTCTGATTTTAAAATAAAAATCGAGTTTAAATCATTTTTATTAAAGTACTGACCTGTGTACAGGTATAGTATTATGTCTATGTCACCTTGTTTTTAAGGTTATACTCAATGAATTCAAGGCCTCTGTAAGAGAGTCTTAAATGCAGGTTAAGTGATGTCAAGATGTTCTTATAAACGTCACAGATCAATTATACCTCCAGAACAATAGGTAGAAAGTTCACCTTCATGCAATATTATTTGTCAGACATACTACACTGCTACAATAAACTTGCTCTTTAAGATGTTAAATGTCTCTCAAGGATTTAGCCTTTTCTCTGTTTTGTATTATTGTAAACTAGACATCTCTGGGCTCCTAAACTGATGGTCAAGCAAAATAGGATATTTTAAGAAAACAAGAAATGAAGTAATTAGAATCAAGTCTCAAGAAAATAAAATGGTGAAATTCATGTTAATAAAATACTTCATTGATCCCCTGGGGAAAAAAATATTGTTGGACAACTTCATATATTTTTTTAACAACTTATTATTCTGGAGGGAAACATCCAGGCTAAGTTAAAAAAAAATTCTGTAATTAGACTTTTCTAAACCCTGCTCACACTTTGTAAATGTTAATAAAACTGTTAATATATTGAGTTATCTAATTACTGTTCTGAAGATAAAGGATAAAGGATCTATGTGGAATAATTGTGCATGTATGTAGTCTATGAATTAGAATAACATTATTCTAACTGGTAAAGTGGTGAACCAACAGTTGGTAATGTGGAAACCCAACCAGAAACCCAACCAAGTGATTTAAAAGGAAACCGTTGAGAATTATTCTGTGGGTTATGGGTATCGCTTTTGGTTTTAGTCCTTCGGGTGTGGTCTTGCTGTGTGTTTTTTCCTATACCAGCTGTTTTTATAGATTGCCTTTCTCAGGAGGATGCACCTCTGCATGTGACAATTTAAAGAAAGACTTGATGTGAATGTTTTGGTGTGCCGCGTGTGGAGGTGAAACTTTTGCGGCTTTCAAAAGCTGGTAGGCATCTTTGAGGTGAAGCAGGGTGTAGGCAGAAGTATGAGAAGCAGAGAATTTAATACTTGTGTGTTTTAACTCAGGCCTCATCAAATCAGATCCTGTGTTATCAACATATAACCTAAGTTCACGAAGGTGAGAATTTCTCATGGGAACTGCTGTGAGTCATGAGTCATTGTATCTCTCCGCTGTCAGTAAACACATGCACTATTTATATCTTCCTCTTAGTACACATATTGATTTATTTAAAGAATTTCCTTATCTTTTCACATTAAGCTTATTTTTATTTCTAGTCACTTCTCAGATTCTTGTCTGTGAACATGTTTATGCTGATTTATAATAATTATACCACCATTCCAGTAATATGGAAAGTGTTAAAGGAAAATCTTCTTTACTGTGGTGATTACCTCTTTCTTTTATGTCTTTAGGTAAGAGCACACCAGTGAGCATGTCAGGCACAGCTGACCCTTCCAAACCATGTGACCCCTTCCAGCCATTTGGCAGTGAAGCCATCGACCCGTTTCAGAGTAAAAAAGGCCTGGCAGACCCGTTCAGTGGCAAGGACCCTTTCGCTCCATCCTCAGCATCAAGTAAAGCCCCTAAAGACTCTCCCTCGGGTTTTGCAGACTTCAGTTCTGTAAGTTGAGATGGGTGATACTGTTTGATTGACAGTCTCCAAGCAGCACAGCGCTGCACAGACACCAGATTTAAGTAACTTATTTTATAAGGCAAGGCTGATGTGTGCAGTTGAGTCATGAACTCTAAAAGGATAGTAAAAAAGCATTAAACTAAAGTGTGATGAATGCATTCTCAGTGATTATCAAGTACAACAGTTCCACCTACTTATTAGCAAATTGAGATCAGATCATAATATAGCCAGACATGAGATAATATAATAAGAATGCTTATTAACTCCAAGTGTAAATCTGAATGCCAATTATCAATTGTCATTATCCAATTAGGTCTGCAACTAACAGTTGTTTTTATCATCAGTTATCAGTTAAACTATATTTTCTTGATTAATCATGTAGTCTATAAAAAGCCTATCATATCTTTCCTGAGCTCACGGTGACATTTTACATCTTGTTTTGTTTAACGTTCAGTCTAGTTACTCAAGTCAAGTTCAGTGGATGTATTCAGATTCAGATCACTTGTTATTCGGTGGCAACTGACTGATTGAAGTGGTGCTTTAACAGCAGCACATGATGTAAGATTTGTAAATATAACCTGGTTGAAAGATTTTTTCTCAGACAACATAAAATAAGGGTTAAATAATACTAAAAAATATGCAATATTTATCATTAGTAGTCAAATTATATTGCAGTAAAACAGTGATTATATCTTATACAATCGTGAACTAAATTAATGACTACAAACTAACTGTGAAACTAAAACTAAACCACAACAGTACTAGCAGTAGTGATTTCAAATATTTTGCAAAAACATTTAAATTAATTGTAAATTAATCCAGGTGGTATGCTATATCCAGTCCAATTCTACATTAAACAAGAAATGCCAATGTTATCCGTCACTGTAAATGAAAAGAAAATCACTCTCTGCTTCAATGCTGTGCTGCAGCTTATTCTAACCATTATCTCTTCACCATGCCAACAAGCTTCTCTGTTTGTTATTAACACTCTGCTTTTTGGCATTCTTAAATACTTCTGTCATTTTAGAACTGGTAATGTGCTGACAGAGTAATTAAAGGGATAGTTTGACATTTTAAGAAATAATTCACTTTCTTCACTGTGTTAATTACAGAGCTGGAGCCATGATGTGCATATCCTAGCTTAGCATAGACTTAGCAAGACTTGAAGATTGTACTCTGTCACTGTAGGGAATCTGTGGTCACAGTGATGGGGTGCACAGGTAACTAGGGCTGGGCAACAAAATGACAAAATTATCTGTTGTGAATCAGGAAGTTGAGTCATGGTGACTGGAAGACATTTTTTTTTTTTTTTTTTTGAGGATCACACCGTTTCACTACTCATCCAATCAGCTTCTTTAGTCTTCACTGAAGAAAGACTCAATAAGACTTTTTAAAAATCTGAGTTGGATAGAACTCTTTTCATGTTTTGACATACATGAAAAACCAGTGATAATGGAAATAGTGGCGCAAGAACAATTATGTGGCTGGAAGAGTTATAGCCATGTAGGTTAGGTTTACCTTACCGAAGTTGTGCTCTCTGGGAAGACCAGAAACTATACTTCTGAAATCACTGTGTTTGCTTTACAGCAAATCGAAATAGAGCCACTTACATGATTGCATTACATGATTAGAAATAACGCATTATGTATATAACCTTACTTTCCTGATGGAGAGAAGCAAAAATACCATCCCTGTAGTGAAACATGGTGGTGGCAGCATCGTGTTATGAGCCAGGCTTCTCGGTGGCACCGACTGATACTGAGAATACCTTATTACCTGAGACAGGTTCACGGTTCACTTTTCAGTACAAGACAAAGCAGGAGTGGCGTCAAGACAGTCAGGAAGTCTCAGACGTTCCTCGAGTGGCCCAACCAAAGCCCAGACTTAACCCCCAGAGAACATCTGTGAGAGACTTGAAGATGACAGTTCACAGATACTTTCCATCCAATCTGATGGAACTTGATAAGATCTGTCAAGAAAAATGGGATAAATCCAGGTATGATGAGCTTGTAGAGAATTAAATCTGCAAATCAAAGTGTGTGAAACACGAAGTGGTCTGAATAGTTGCTGAAGCAGCTGCATTCATCCCTGGTGGATTCTAGCAGCAGGAAAACCGTTCCCCATTGTTTTAGGAACAATGATACTTCATATCTAAAGGTCAGCTAAATACATATTTACAGGCCCACTAGTAATCTGATCTAAAATTACCCCTATTCACCACTGTGACATCATCACTAATCATTTGAACCCACTTCATAAATTGTAGTTTTGGCATTAAAGCCATGCATGTTGGAGGGTAGAGCAACAGTCATACACAAAGGGTGTCAGCTCTTTTTTGTGGTTTCTTTTTTTGTAGGAAGAATATCACAGGTTTGTCAGGGTTTCCCCGGACTTTCACAGTGGCATGGGGCTCATCAGAAGTGTGTTGGCATGATGCTCACAGCCCGAACTATGAGAGCACACACATGGAACCTCAATGAAAATAACTATGCAACTCACACTCCCTCTTATAATGCAAAAATACATGCATTTTACATTGTAGTCAATCATATAACCACTTTTTAGGTAGATAATGACTGTTGTAGTGACAGGGTATAGTGCTCCAATGAGACTGATTGGTTAGGGTTACTCAGTTCAGTCACAGCAGTATCACTACTCAACTCTCAGCTCTCAAGTCTATGTGCCCTGCATGACCTTGTAATGTGTGTTACTATGCCCGCCATTCACCTTGCTGTTAGTAGTACAGCTTTGTATGTGCATGTCTCTGTTATTATGTTAGTGTGGTTTTGCTTTTTCTCACCTCTCAAGCATTCCCATGCACGTTGTTATTCTGAAACCTGGCATGGCATCGATGAACTTTGCTTCATCATCTGGTCTGTTTGTGACTTCACATCCAAACTGACTGCTTTACTGGGTGTAAATGCAGATGTTAGAATGCACGTCTCTTTTCATGAATTCACAAGTGTAGTTTGTTTGTCAGGTGGAGATGTTTTTAAAGAAGTATAGAGGCTTAGAGGAATTCATAAATCATAGTACCACACTTTTTGTCCTTTATCCTAGTGTTACATTTAATGGTAATGCTCACACATGCTTGGCTTTTTCTTCTCCCTCTCTGCATGTCTCATGTCTTGTTGTAGAAGCCATGTTTAGCTGCTCTTTCCTTTTGTTGTCAGTGTTGTTTGTCTCTACACAAAGGGATTCTCTGACTGTTCTGTTCCAACACATAATTTGTCTCACCTGTCGACCTTACAGGCTACAGGTGTTAGTTGCTTGCTGTCATTGCAACAGTTGATGATTTACTTTGTTCAGCTCTAATGAGTCTGTAGTCTAGTTAGTAGACTTCACGTCACTTGCTCTCAGTAAAATGTTTTAACAAATATATACATGAAAAATAGTGTGTTTGGATAAGGACTGAACAGAAACTTTGCAGTTATCCCTATGTGTGTCTGTGTGCTGTAAACTAACACTGCTCCATTGAGTTCAGGGATTTCTGGTTTATAACTTTTCTGTTCTGTAATCCACCTCCCTTACAGGACCTGACAAAGTCAAGGTAAGAGATTGAACACTATTGGACAGTTGTTATTAAAATGATTTAGTTAATGACCATAAACGTATTTCAGATGTATAGTCATGGCTAAAATTATCTGCACCCCTGGAATTTTTCCAGAAAATGCACCATTTCTGCCAGAAAATTGTTGCAATTACAAATGTTTTGGTATACACGTTTATTCCCTTTATGTGCATTGGATCAACACAAAAAAGCAAGGTACCAGAGTTTTACCGCCTATACCCTTGTGAAGCTACACCATGCATCTATGGACTCCCAAAAATACACAAAGAAGGAACAACACTCAGACCCATTGTTAGCAGAATCATTTCAGAAACTTACAACATTGCCAAGCATCTAGCCACCATCCTAGCTCCACTGGTTGGAAACACCATTCACCACATTAACAATTC
>JAUBNQ010000020.1:584275-603950 GCA_032353495.1 Ctenopoma kingsleyae | reverse complement strand
AATCCAATTGAATGCTTATGGAGAGATCTCAAAATTGCTGTTGGGAGAAGGCGCCCTTCAAATCTGAGAGACCTTGAGCAGTTTGCAAAAGAAGAGTGGTCGAAAATTCCAGTTGTGAGGTGTAAAAAGCTTGTTGATGGTTATAGGAAGCGATTGGTTTCAGGTAATGTTTCCAAAGGGTGTGCAACCAAATATTAAATTGAGGGTGCCAATAATTTTGTCTGGCCCATTTCTGGAGTTCTGTGTGAAATGATGTCAAATTTGGCTTTTTTCTCTGCTTTTTTTGTTGATCCAATACACATAAAGGGAATAAACATGTGTATACCAAAACATTTGTAATTGCAACAATGTTCTGACAGAAATGGTGCATTTTCTGGAAGAATTCCAGGGGTGCAGATCATTTCAGCCATGAGTGTATATTAAAGCATTTATTTTGATAGAGTCTACATCATGTGCTGCTGAAAATGAAATGACATTTACTTTGTGCATTTGAAAAATGTCATGAGCAAGATAATTAGTAATTTAATGGAAAACTCAACAGGATTATTTCTCTTTTTACTGGTTGTATTTTAAAGAAGTATTTTAAATCACGCTTTGAGCAGGTCAGCTTTTCATGTAATTGGAAGTAATTGGTTAGAATTAAAGAAATGACAGCTCCATTAACATACATTTTTAAAATGTGTACTGAGAGGAACATTATACAGGGTATATAAATGAGTGTATTCACTGGTAGTTGAACATATCTTTGACATTTCTGTTCTGCAATGTCTTGTCCTTTAAACTCTGCTTTGCCTCCGTACTAGTACATCTAATGAATAGTATATAATCTAATGCAATCCAGAATATACAGCAGCTATATGTCTTTACAGTGTAGGAATGAGTACTAAAACCCAGAAATGAGTTTGCATCTTAGCACTTTCTGTTGCTTTGCTGTGGGTCTCATAAAGGTGATGTTCATTTGTGAAGATTATGTTGCTAAAGAAAACATCTTAGTATCCAAAACTGCATCATTTAGGAATATGTGTCTAATGTTCTGCCCCCATCAATCAGTGAACTTATAAACGGGATGGACAAAATAAGAGAAACACTACTGCACCACTGCAAGCTACAACTTCCATATTCACTACCGGTCAAAAGTTTGGACACATACAGTAATGACAGTTTTTGAACTAGAAGCAGATTTTTTAACATCAAATTCTAATCTGAAATACAGTGAAGACATTGTTAATATTAAAAATGACTATTTTATATAGAAACTGTCCTTTAAAGGAATATTTACATAAACATACAGAGGCCTATAATCATCAAACATTAGTATTGTCTTCCAATAGCACATTATGTTTGCTAATGGACGTTTATTAAATTAAGAGAATAACTGATCATTATAAAATCATTTTGCAATGATGGTAACACAGCTGAAGACTTTTGCATAGAAAAGATGGTAAATGCTATGTGTATCCAAACTTTTGCCTGGTAGTCTATATGCAACTGAATTACTGCCTCTCTGACCATGTCAAAATTTAACATTATCATTGTGGAGGTCAAATTTATAACTTAGCTGTTGGATAGGATTTCATGTAAAGTGACCATGGAGATTATGATAACCTGGAAAATTGCAGCCCACTAATTACATAATAATTAGCCAGTAATTGTGGGTCAACTAACTCTCTCTCCCTCTGTTTCTGTAGTTCGGGAATGAGGCTCAGCAGTTGGAGTGGGCTAAGCGGGAGAGTGAGCGAGCAGAGCGTGAGCGGCTGAAGAGGCTCAGACAGCAGGAGCAGGAAGACCTGGAACTAGCCATCGCCCTCAGCAAGGCGGAGATGTCCAACGCGTGACCTGAAACCCCCACCACACACACACACAATGTGTAGAGAGGAAAACATGCATCAAACACAACAGACATCAAAATATTCACACAAATCGCACCACTATTTACATTCCCCTACACTCAAACAACCTCCTACATTAAAAAACAAGACAAAAAAACTGAAGGCCGAAAACTCGTTACTGCAACACTCAGAAGACGCAAAGGGACAGAGAACTGAGGAAGGAGAGGACGAGCAGGACATGAGGGGAACGTGATGTAAACTAAACACATGCACTGTGTATATGCACTATAGTGGCTGGACTGTAATGTGATGGCTTCACTGACTGGACTGAGCAGACTAGTTGACCATTCCTGACAGTTTGCTTCTTCTTTCAGTTCTTTTTCTTCTCCAGCCTCACTGATCTAGTGGGTCGTACCAATGAAACAGCTCTGTCAGTGGCAGAGAGAGAAAGAAAAATAAGAGCACAGATCAAACTGCCCAGGTGTTTGTAAAAGGGATTTTTCTTGATGTATGGGCTGATGTGGATGTAACATCAGGCTGCTGATGCTGTAGACACGTCAGTATTCAGTGTTGAGTTGTCTTTTAGGTAAGAAAATGCTGCAGAATGAGTTGTTACATAAGTATTTGTTTAAAGACAGGCGATCTGACACTCCTCAGGATTGAGATTTTTTTTTCCAGGAAATGCTGTCACTTATCCCGACTCAGAAAAGAAGTGAGAAGGTTGATAGTTGTTGAGCTTTTTATTAGTTTCTCTTCTTCTGGAGGCTGTTTTCCTCTGCTCAAGTCTGTACTGGATGTACAGAAAGGAACATGAAATTCTTTCTGTTCAACTCTGCTCCACATTAAGCGTATTTCCCCAAATGTCAGTTTTCTTTACATGATGCCACACCTCGTTTTGTCATGAGCTCAGAGACTTTCAGTCCAGACAGGGCTGGATTATCAAAGTGTGTAACCCACATTTGTTTCATCACAAAATACTATTAAACACTAAACACTATACGCAATTGAAGCACAGTATAAAGTGAAATAATAAGGACCTTGAATTATTACCTGTTCCTGAGGTCCAAGCTGAGAAAGCTCCTCTAGAGCAACAGAAGCTGTTACACAGCTGTTCATACAGTGCTTACATGGTGCACAGCACTATCTAAAACTGTGTTGAATTAAATGATCAACTAAAACAAGCATATTGTTCACTGGGTGGTAGAAAGGTGGGGGGTCAGGAGGAGCTTGCTTTTTGCCTCCAGTCTAGCCTCTCAGTGATTCTTAGTGGGGGGAAAAGAACATTTTAAGCAACATTAGTGAAATATGTTCACGGTTTACTCTTCACAGATCTGTTACACTGGTTCCCTTTAATGTGACGTTTGCCTGGCAGGTGAAAAGGCCACTTGTCCTTCATGGTGAAAGTAGCTAAATATCCAGATATGTATTTTTTGTGTGAGGTTGTACTGTGTAGAGTCCTATGGTGACCTGCAGTACCATCTCCTCCTCTGTCCCATGTTTAAAGATGAACAGCGCTGTCTGTGGCATCATACCGATGCTGTGATGTCACCACACATCCAACAAATCAAATACAAGACAAATCATTTTTTTACATTTGATTTCTTTTTAGCCGGCAACGATTTTATCCGTTTTTATTTCATGAGCTGGTTGTTATTTTTGAAGACTAGTGTCTTTGTTTTGTACTATTGTTTGTAGCTGTGTTTTAGTCACTCCAGTGCTGTACAGACCAACAACTGCAGAGTGGTTCAGAACTTGCTGAAAGCAGCTGTCGATACGCAGGGAATTGGAAATATGTGAAAAACGTGCTAACCCTGATGTGTCATAGTTAGATGTTCCAACATAGACGTTAACCACTCACATTGTTTTTCATTGACTTGTCTCATTACTTGAAGTGGTGACTGCACGTGACTGGTGGTTTCATCTGGACTTTAAAACTGAATTTCTCTTTCACTCAGAGCCTCACCGCTCATCCTATCATGTTCTTTTCTATTTGTGAGCCTGTGATTGGTCACATGCTTTTAACAATTCAGTGTGTTGCCACACCATTCCCTGCAGTAAGTCTGCTCAGAGCACACGTGTTCTCAGTGTCATTTGAAGGGATGAGCTATTGATTTCTTTCACTACTGTAACTGGTCATCATGGAAGGGGAAAAAGTCTTACCTTTGACTTAGTTCAAGGAAAGTGAGTGATTTAGTGCAGTTCTGGGAGTCTTCTGATGGAACCATTACAAGCAGAACTTTAGAAATAAAACAAACTCTTACCCCCCAGTACCCGCTACCCCACCCCCCACCCCCACGCCTCAGTGTCATAGAAGCTCAACACGATGCCACCGCCAATTGTGAGGGGTGTTCATACTTTTAAGAGTCATGATATAACATGGTTCCATCAGATGTCCGTCCAGGACTGTGTGTAATATGCTGGTCTCTGTGACGTGCTAACAAGCGTCTTAGCTGGAAACAAAATGTATTTGTGATGCTAAAATTGGACAAGCATGTTGTGATGAAGAGTAACGTGTCACTTCTAAGACAGTGTGTGAACTGTTGCGACTGACCTTGTGTTATTTATTCAGTTCCATTTGCTTCTCCAGTCACCATATCGAACAACGCGATGGTACAGTGTGGGCCGATTTATCAAACAACTGTTTTCTTTCCAGATGTGCTATGTGAGGAGCTGCCTTCTGGGGGAACCAAAAGCTAAAAACCCTTGTAATGTGAAATCACACAATTTCGACAGAAATGCTCGAGTTAACGTGGAGTCTCTGGTTCTGGCAGATACGTGTAAAGTGACGCTCCCTGACGCTGCCATTTTTGTCTTGTTTACATATGATGAATATTCGTTGTAGCAGTATTGCTGTAGGAGAATGGTGTCCCTGAGTCACTCTCTAAACTGTACAACAGTGCCTGAAGAGCTTCATGTTCGCGTCACACTGTAGTGAAAATGTTGTCATGTGAGGGATTTCTTTCAAACTTAGTCTAAAGCTTAAGAAATGGTCACAGAATTCCACTGCCAACTGTGTTCTTCAGTGAACTCAAGTGCCACTGATGTTTTCTCCACAGTGTGACTGGATAATCAGAACAGCTCATGTGTCCCTTTCAATTCGTTCTCTGGTGTTTTAAGCAGAACGATCCTCGGTGACAAGTGGTGTCATGAAGAACAGATCTGTGTGTCACAGGAGGCAGTGAGACCTGCTGTGGGACAGTAGATATTGTAGTAATATGTAGTGATACTGTCACAAAGTAGAAATGTCAACATAGAAAAAGCAGAAGAACCTCCCAGAAGCACAAAGTATTTGAATGTTACATATAATATTACAGTCAAGAGTGAACATCATACTCAGAATAGACAATCTGCTCTCATACCACACACTCGCTGAGAACTTTTGGGTACCATTTAAAATGTGTTCACTCTACTTCCAGGCTGATCCCTGAGTTTCAGTTTTGGCACAGATGCTAAAACAAATCTGATATGAGAAATCAGAATGACTTTGATCAGAGACTTGTGTTACAGTGTTCTGACTCTGAACTGTGACCCATCTGTTCTACATGTGTTTCTGTCCACCTCCCTCTGACCTCAGCCTGCCTGCTGTGTACTGTTTAGATGAGTGACTTCCAGACTGGTACCACCATTCATACTGTATTTGTCATCTGTTACCTCCATTGTGCAATAGATAAAGTTTATTTTTATTGTCGTGTGTATCCTGTGAAACCAGTCGGATGTCTTTGATATGTAGCGTATGTTTTTAATGTTTTTATTTGCAGCCAGTCATCTGTCCCAACTCTGTGATGACAGTTCCTGCTTCTACAAACTTTTCATTCCAAAATGCTTTTATCTCTGTGTTTGATTTCGGGGAAGACAAATGGTAACACATTGATCTATGTAACATAATATTTATGACTTGACAGGTAAAAAAAAGTCATTTTACAACTTAACTCTTTAGTTTTAAAGTTAGTTTTATTTCCCTCCAGGAACGCTAGATATTTCATTTTGGTAGAAATTTTGAATTGAAACAGATTTTTAGGGAGACTTGTTTCATTGTTTTTCACTTTACTTCTCTGAAGCATGTTTTTTCCTGGCTTCTTCAGCTGCCCTTCCTCCCTTGTAGGCGAAATAATCTGAGCTGTGTTTATTGCATAAGATGCATACGATGTGTGTACAGTGTGTATAGTATTATGTCTGTTATATTTGTCCTGTTAAAAAGCAAAGAGGAAGATTAAACTTGATAGGGCAGCATTTGGAGGATTGCCTACAGTTACACTAATAGCTGAGGAGAGAACAGTGATTCTCTCTACATGGTCTGTACTGTTTACTAGAATAAACATTTCAGTTCAATGACAATAGTCTGCTGTTTCATCACTTTGTGCAGTGCACTGGGTCCACCGGCATTAAACAGTGCAGGGTTGAATCTCTCACTTTTACTCCTATGAACATACAATACAGTACAAACAACCCCATCTTTATCTCATCCGACCATAAAACCTCCAAAACCTTCTTTGTCCATGTGATGAGCTGCAGACGTGCATCGAACGCAGGCCAAGATGAAATCACCCTGATGACATTACTATGGTATCACAAGGTTCATTTTTCCTCACAGATTGATTTCACATTATGTGTAAAACTGTTGTTGGAGTCCTAACATACTGCAGTAAACACACCTGAGGTGTAACTGCTGAGACAACACAAAAAATGCCTGGTGAAACATCTAACAACTAATGAGGTTAATTAGCAACAGGTCAGTATTACATATCCTCCTCCAGGTTAAAGAGGAGAGGAGAACATTAGTGCTGAACGAGTTTATATGTTCAGGCTTTGGAGCAACATATGCTGCCGTCCAGACACAAACTCTTTCAGTACATGTGACATACTGAAGCAGAGCATGATCCCCTCCCTTCAGAAACTGGGCTGCAGGGCAGTATTCCAACATGATAACGACCCCAAACACACCTCCAAGACGACCACTGCCTTGTTAAAGAAACTGAGGGTAAAGGTGCTGGACTGGCCAAGCATGTCTCCAGACCTAAACCCTGTTGAGCATCTGTGGGGCATCCTCAAATGGAAGGTGAAGGAGCGCAAGGTCTCTAACATCCACCAGCTCCATGATGTCATCATGAGGGGGTGGAAGAATATCCCAGTGGCAACCAGTGAAGCTCTAGTGAACTCCATTTCCAAGAGAGTTAAGGCAGGAAAAATAATGGTAGCCACACAAAATATTGACACTTTGGGCAAAATGTGGACATTTTTCACAGGGGTGTACTCACTTTTGTTGCCAGCAGTTTAGACATTAATGGCTGTGTTTTGAGTTATTTTGAGGGGACAGCTAATTTACACTGTTATACAAGCTGTAGACTGACTACTTTACATTGTGTCAAAGTGTCATATTTTCAGTATTGTCCCATGAAAAGATATAATAAAATATTTACAAAAATGTGAGGGGTGTACTCACTTTTGTGACATACTGTAAATTGTACAAACACAGACATACTGTATAATCAAAAATAGGTTTTAAATAATTTGCCAATCATATTCTGGAAATGGGGTTTGTATATTTATAAAGTATCAAACTTCCAACTTTATAATGACTTAATCCCAATAAATAAATAAATAGGTACAATTTGAAATAACTTGCCATTTTATCTTGACTTGCTGTACTTGTCTTCAGTGGTAGATACAGACTGATTGTGGTAATGTCATTGTGTTCCTGGGTCTCAGCAATGACTGTGATAAGTACACTGTTATCATAGTCAATGGAAAACAAATGAAACCCACTTCTAGTAAAGCTGGAATCTGCTTGAAGTGAGCAGATGCTCACTTAGAGGTGTCTCTGGAGCAGACAAGCTCTTACTAAGAGCTTAAACACAACCTGCACTATCGGTTCCATCTCTCCCAGACAGGCACAATGTGCAGTGAATTACACTCGGCTTCATTTCAAGGATACAGCTGTGCAGTGTGAACTGAATGTTGTGCAAAGGCAGCAGTCATTTCTGGACATATTAGCTGAAACCTAAGCAATCTGCTATGTTAGCAAATGCTAACTGTCTCCATATGGAATAACAGCAAATTCCTCACTGGGTTTGTGTTTACCTTATGGTAATAGAGAGGAGGAAATGAAAAGCCTATTGGCTTTTTACTGGGAATGTGGCTGATAGAAAACTGGAGGGTAAACACCGGTTTGCCCTCACAATGCTTCAGTATCTCAGACCATGTGCTTTCACTTTCAGCCTCATCGGCACTACTACACTGTCCTGCTCCTCCATCATGAAAACACTGGAGATGGGGAAATTCTTGGAAATAGTGGGGTATCACTTACTGCCCGAGGACCATGAGCATACACACACGTGGACTGAAATAACACCAGCTGCAGGGCAATTACTGCTTTAGTCTGTGTGCGTCATGTATGTCAGTATCAACCACCTGCACATGTGTGAGCTTATTTTTTGGTCAGTGGACAACATTCTGCCAAAGCTCCCTGATGAACATGAAATCAGGTGCTACAGCTGTGAATGTCACAGAAGGGTCCGGGGACCTCCAACTGGGCTAAGAGCAGCCCACAGCAAACTGAAAACTGGATTTGTTTGACTGAATTCACTAGAAGCTCCTATTAACAGAGATTTTATTTCATGCTAAAATGATTAGTCAGTTGACAGAAACTTGTTCCAGCTTCTCAGAGTCAGGATTTGGCCATAAATTACAATCAGGTAAGTCCACTGAGTGCACTAAGGTTGTGTCCTCCAGCATTGTTCCTGTGTGTTGTTAGGAGCTCATAGCAGTTTCATGTGGCCTCACTATGACAACCAGTTACACTGAGGAGGTTTTATTTACAGTGGAAAAAGATGGACTTGTTACCAAAAGTGAGGAGAAACGTTCTATAAGTCACTGAAGAAGTCCAGGGGAGTTTTCTCAAGACTCTTTAAACAAAGCTCCATTAAAAAACGTAATGAATTACAGATAGGCCATTTGCACAGTGGTGGCCAGTAAGAGGCCAGTACTCAGCTCGGGGTGCCTGCAGTTCCTGGGCCCCTGTCAATACCCTGACTCTTGCCCAAAGATACAGTAGCTGAAATTGGCTTCAGTATCCCCACTTACCAGGAAGAAGTGGTTAAGGTAAAGAATGGATGGTAATGTTGAGTTGATGCACATTTACATATGTAAACAGGAAACGTCACTGTTTATAGAGAACCTCATCATTAAAACCATGTGTCCTGTTAATCAAAGGCTCTTCACGAGCATGCAGCCTGCTAACATAGCTGTAGTCTCTAAAACTCTGTTTTAACCTAAGTCCTGCTTTTCTTTGCAAAGTCTTTGAAAATGTGATCTGGCTGTAAAAACAGAAATCACCTGCCCAAATACCAGATCTGTTGAGAGACACAAGTGAAGCTAACTTCAAAAATATTTGATTTCACCTGTTTACACAGAAATGAAATGAGCAGACCGGAGCCGCTCTCTGCCAGAGAATCACACTGTTTTTGTAACAAGAGTGTAAATCCAACCTTCCACGCAGGCAGGCAGCCTGTGTTCAATCAACCTTGGCTGCAAACTCACTTAATCTGCTGGTGAAATTCTAAACTGACCTAAAAAACATTTCACACACACTCACTGACCAAAGGGCCGTTGTAAGGGTGTACCTCTGTCTACAAGGTTCTTACTTATGGCCATGTCGCAACACACAAACACACAATGTTGTGTGTAAGAATGCTCACACAAACCAGTTAGTGAGCTGAAACTAGACTAGATGTTTTTAACAGCTTCACCTCAGAGATGTTGGTCATCTGCTGCATGACCTGCCTGCCTCAGGTTCTCTCAGCATTTCTATAGGATGAAGATCAAGATCAAAAACATTTCAAAACATTACATTTCATCTGCTTTAACCATCCTTTGGTAGAACAACATGTACTATTTAGGGTTGTTGCTGCATGATCCACTTTCTGTCCTGGTCCAGGCTCAACAGCCTTCTGGTTTGTTCACATGGTCTTGAACAAACTGTAGACAGGCAGCAGTGTTGTTTTTGGAGAGTAGCTGCTTCCTTCTTGCACCTTTGCCATGAACAGCCCTGTTGTTCAATGTTCTCCTGATAGTGGACTAACAAACACTGATTTTTGTCACTGAGAGAAAGACCTTTAGTTTCCTAGACATTACCCTGAGGTTCTTCCTGAAACAGCTGCTCTTGGTGTGATCTTTGTTGATCGACCACTCACGGGGAGGCTAACAATGGTGCTGAACGTCCATCTCTACATGATCTGTCTGACAGCTGCGTGGTGTGGTCTAAAACTTTAGAAATTCTTCTGTAACCCTTTAAAGCCTGGTGAACATCAACAACTCTTCTTCTAAGCTATTCAGAAACCTCCTTTGTTTGAACCATGACGCACTTGTCTTCATGATCAGACCCAGATTTCTCTTCTTTAAATAAGGCAGAACTGATTGACAAACTCTCAAGCACCATTGTACAATCAGCTGACACTTTCTTTAGTTTTCCTTTCTTTAGTCTGTACTAAATACCACTGTCAGTTTGGACACGGTGTAAATGATGTCCTGCTCAACTCCACTTAACACTGCATTCAAATATTCAACAGTACAAATGGATTCAAATGTGTACTTGTGCTTGTACAACAGCAGTGATATAAAAATCACTGATTTGATAAAGTCTTTCCTTGTTATGTCACAGGGAGAGTATTACCATGTTTAGATAGGCCAACAGCCAGCCATGCCTCCCTCCATCTGTTTTCCCCCCTCCCTCATTTCACTGTTTCTTTACGATAACACCCTGCCAAGATGAAATGAAAGACTGTAAGAAAGGCCCAAACCCAACTTAACTACCTTCCTAACTGAAATACTCTGTAGATACAGACATCGGAAGAAGCATCTGGATTCCAGCAGGACTTTCCAGCCGTCCCAGCAGATGGCATCCTCTTTCCACAAATTCAATTCCCACTTTTGTTCTGACAGTGCTGGGCACCTGCGGCTTTAGGAATATTTGGAGACAAGATTTTTTTTCCAGTTAAGGCCAATGTTTCCCAAACAACTGATAAACCTGCTTCGCTGAATTTCACCAGAAAAATGTTTCTCATACATTCAGTGAAGATTCAGCGCTTCTTCTCATTTACTTACCACGCTGAGTCTTAGAAGGCCTAAGTATCAGTGTTGGTTTCAAATGCAAATTCTGCAGTGACTAAACCCTCCGTGGCCTTTTGACCGCACTGACAGGATCGCTCTCATGAGAAACACTCTGCTATCAGTTTTCCCCCCACACTTTTATGAGCGTGTTGTGTTGGGAGTTGGAGAATATGCCGTTAAACACTCTTGAGGGGAGTTCCTCTGAGATAAACTGTTGCACAAGAGCTTGTGTTTACAGCCTCTTGCTAACAGAAATATTAGCCTTGGATAGCGAGGCAGGAAGTAGAGTACGTGCAAAATGCCACTGCTAGCGTCAGGATAGGGGAGAATGTTTCACTGAAGTGATTTCACATGTTTGAGGTTGCAGGTGGAGATGGTTCATGTGCAATCAAGGAATCAAATAAAAGCCTGTTTTTGTATCTCACTCAGCTGGAAAGGAGAGAGGGACCACACTGGGCTCTGGCAGTGTTCACTGACGCTGTGACGGAAAAGAGGGAAGACGTCAACTGGAGTTGACACATAGAGTAACAACACACACCGACAGACTGAGAAGGTTCAGGACATGGACAGATTCATATGATGGAGTTTTATGTCATGTGTTATGTCACCCATCACTGCTGCTTATTGGATGAAGATCTTAACCCCTTCATCTCCGCCCTCTTCCTTTTGATTATTAACCATAGAACTTTCCAGGCTGAATAGATACAATAATAATAATACATTCAGTTAAAAATAAAAAGGTTTTTATATCCTCCAGTGGAACAAACGCCCCTCTGTGCCACACGGCTTTGCAACAGCAATGTGAGTTTAAAAAGATAGAATTTAGTTCTCTCAGGTGGGTGAGGTTGTGATGTAGGAAAGTTTGACTCATGATCTCCACTTTACGTTCTGGCTACGGGCCCAGATAAAATTCCATTCACCTCTGCTGTGCTAGAGTGAAGGCAGAAAACTCGAAACCTGGACTCTCTCCATGAGTAGATACAAATAATGGAAAGTGAGAAAATATGTTCTTCTGTCATTCGAAGGAAACAATTCTATACAGTCTGCGAAGATTCTCAGTCATGCAGGTGAGGCTATCTGGAAAGTGAGTCACGGCAACAGGACTTCGTTCTTGGTGCGATGACTCCACGTCAGATAACTCTATATAATCAAAAAGTAACACTGTGATCTATCAGCCACAATATTAATACCACCTGGTGGTTTTAGTGTTGTGGGGGACAGGAGTCAGCACAAGAAACATTTAATACTGACCATGATCAACAGGTGTCATAACAGGTGTCAGTGTATCACAGCTTGCTGTGTACGGGGCTGTGTAGTGGCAGAGAGGTCAGTGTGCCTGTACTGACCTGTGTCCACCACAACATTAAAACCACCAGCTGTTGTAATGTTGTGGCTGCCTGGTGTCAGTTCTGTAACAGCAAGAATGTGAAACAAAGGCAGACAGCGAGAAGTCATCCCACCTGTCCTCTGACCTGCCCACATCCACCTGGGCAACTCCGTGTGTTGTGATGTTTCATACACACACAGCTGCACATCGCAGAGAAAGTAGAAAGCAACATGTAAACCATTTGACCCCGTCAGCTCAGAGGTTCCCACGCTCTACAGCGGCAGCCACCCTCCTGTACCCAGCTGAAAAAGTGAAATGAAAATATTCGATTTTTCACTTGAGTAAATATACTAATGTTAGAGGCGGGGGTTCCTCTTTTTTCAGGGCTGGCACATGGCCATTCTGGAGATGACACTGCTACGTTGACCTTTCACAACTGAAAATAGACACAGGTATCCTGACTGTAGCACCAGTGCAAGTGTGAAATGAAGAGATGTAGGGGAAGAGTTTCATGAGAAACTACCCTCTTTGTGTCTGTTAGTCAGCACAAACCAGCTACTTGTTGCACTTGTACAGGGAACAGTTGAAGTTGAAGTTTCAGTTGAAGGATATTTCAGCGGCCGTGCAATAGACTGGTGACCTGTCCAGCTGTCCTCTTGCCCAAAGACAGCTGGCATAGGCACCAGCATTCCTGTGACCCTTGTGAGGACAAGCGGTTACGATAATGGATGGATGGATGGATATTTCCAGTGTATTTTAATCTCTGTGTTATTTGACTGTTTACCATCATTTATGTCAGTCATGATGTTCTTCTCCTCATTCGTGATAAACTTTCCTTTATCCTGGCGGGTGTTTTTGGTTTATTTGACACAGGGTTTCTCTCTCTGTCTTTTTTTCCCCTTCATCCCTCCCACTCTTTGTGGTTCGCCCCTATGCCCCGAACAGCCTGCATCGAGCCTCTGTAATTATGTGAGTGTAATATTTGTATTTATAGGCAGCTGCCACAGCGCTCTGGCAGCAGCTCGGTCCCAGCTGAGAAGCTTGGGCCTGATGCTACAGGCAGAGCACTTGGTGCTTCTGAGGGTGGCTCACCTGCTGCTTCACAGTCCAAACATACAACCAACAAGTCTCTGTTACAGTTTGTCTGTGAGCAGTTCAGTTCATCTTGGATTCTTCTACTAGTTGAGTAGTTTCATTCATTTATAATTGTTTCATGGTTTTTAAAAGTTAATTATCTGTAAAGTTGACTTGCAACATCTCTTGACCCCTGTGGTGTCAAGACCTTCAAGTGCAGAACAAGTGTCCTATGGAGTCACAAGCCAAATACCTGTGTGTGTGTGTGTGTGTGTGTGTGTGTGTGTGTGTGGTGCTGTGTTTGCAACATAATAAGGAGCAAAAAATATATTTTTTATACAGTGTGAGGACATTTTGATTTTGTGGGGATATCTAGCTGGTTCTCACAACTTCAAAGAGCATTTTGGGAGTTAGGTTTTAGGGAGACGATCAGGTTTTGGTTAGGGTTAGGCTTTTAGTTGTGATGGTTGGGGTTAGGGGTTAGGGGATGTATTATGTCAATGTGTATGCCGCCTAAAGATAGAAAAACAAGTCTCTGTGTGTGTGTGTGTGTGTTATGTAATAGTCAGTTCATGTCCAAATCTTTGACAAACAAACTGAGGACTCAGGAAATCGTGTTGTTCATTTACTTTAATATGTACATTAAAATAAACTATTTACATTATATAAAAAAGATTCTATTTACAAGGCAGTACATTTCTTCAAGACACATACAAGTCTTATTGCTAAAGACTGTGAGCCCTTTGTCAATCAGGTGACACTGAGATGGCATGCACTTCTGTAAGACCCTGACATTAGATGCTTGTAGACAAGACAGATTCACAGATACAACCTTTGATTCAACCCTTCAACGAGGACAGAATGAAAGGCACTTTTTTGAACAAAACATTGTCTCAAAGCTTCTTTCATGTGCTATTTACACTTCCATTATAACACAAAGAATAACTTTGATTGTCTTTTAGCCAGTGATGAATATGGCATTTGTAAGATATGTAATAATGTGTTATAGAAGGCACTAATGGTGAAAAGAAAAAAAAAAAACATCAAATGATTGTCTGCTTCCAGTTGCTTCAGTGGCATGTGCCTGACATGTTGAGTGGAATGGTCCTTTAATACAAAAAAGTAGTACCAGCTACATAGTATAAAAAAAGGCTTTAGTCTGAACAGAATGAATCTGTTTCTGTCATGTCGGGTTATAATTGCTCGTTGTGTTTGTCGATTCCCTCAAAAATAACATTTAAATAGTTTTTTTTTTCACAAAATAGAATTTGAGGGCATCTTCATGCCCCAAAATCACTATAATATTCTTACAGAACACCTGTTGGTATTACAGCATAGTAAATAGTGGCTTCATCATACTGTGTCATGGTCAGTGGTGGGAAGTAAAGCAAGTATTTGTACTCAGGTATTATACTTCAGTACACTTTATGTATACTCCATTACTTTTCAAAAGGAACTGTAGTAATGTAGTCCATTGAAGTACTTGAGTAAAAGATCTGAGTACTTCTTCCACCACTGACTATGGTACCACTATAGTGAATAATAGTTCCTGTAGGAACTTGCATCTCCAGTAGGTTATATATTTGCATAGCATCCTTGCATAGACTCATCAGGTGTTATAGTTCTTTTTGTTGATGCGGTGCACAGAAGTCCTTGTCTGCTCCACGTTTGTCCTTCAGGTCTTTCCTCACATGTGCCTCTTCATGTGCAGGGCGAGGTGGTCAGAGCGGGAGAACGCACGCTCACACAGGTGACACTGGAACGGCCGGTGTCCGGTGTGCTTCCGGAAGTGACGCGTGAGCTCATCGGAGCGAGCGAACTTCCAGCCGCAGCCTTCCCAGCTGCAGTGGTATGGCTTCTCTCCTACAAACACAAGACATAAAGAACAGCTGTGAGTGACGTTATACTATCGCTCAGTGTGTAGACATACGCAGCCTGAAGCCTCCGTCACACTGAACACGCGGGGGTTTACCTGTGTGCGTCCTCAGGTGCGCCTTCAGGTGGGAGCTCTTGGTGTAGGTCTTTCCACAGCCGGTGAAAGTGCATGTGTGTGTTGCAGTCCGTTTCCTCGGCCAGGACCGGCGACCCCTCTTTGTTTTGGTGTCCATCATTTCCAGCGGGGAGGACGGCGGGGTGAGCAGAACACGCTGGCCGACGGCTGGCTGCTGCTGCTGCTGCTGCAGACTCATTGCCGCGTCTTCTGCAAACATGCCGGGGAACTGGTGATGGTGGTGCGCCCCGGCGAAAGGGAGCTGCATTCCGCTGTGGGGGTGAGGGAATCCCCCGGGCGCGCTGCGGTGGCTGGGGTGGAAGCTCTGTGGGAATGTCAGCGAGGTGGAGTTACACATCTGAGGCTGGTGGCACTCGGAGCTCATCAGGTCGGCCGGGCTGAGCGGCGGCGTCATGCTGCCGACCGCGGCTTGCGGAGAGTTGGCGAGCCGCGGCTGCTGCTCATATGACATCATGCAGGAGACGTTCCCCTCGTGCTTGATTTTGGTGCAGCTCTGAGGCACCAGACCCATGACAGGTCCGTACGTGTCCATGGATGGGGGCTCTACTTTAATATTCGGGTGGTGGGGGAATAAATCCTGAGTTGTCTGGAAAGGCGTTGAGCTGATCAGGAATCTGCCCTGGATACTAGAGCTGTTCCCGGGGAGGAAGCTGGAATCCACCTCGGAGCGAAGGAGCTCCGCCATCAGGCTGGTGTAAGGCGGAGGAGGGCAGTTCACATCTGGGACAGATGTGTAATTAACCGGCTGCTGCGGCGGTTGCTGCTGGTGATACACGGGCGCTCCGGAATCCTGGAGCCGATAGGACTCTACCCCCGCCCCTGTGGCTGGAGCACTGTCGGAGGCGGCGGTGTTTGCGAGAATAAACTCCAGATCCAAGAATTTATCTAGATCCTCCTCGTCTTTTCTGCCCAGGCAGCTGCTGTCTATCTCGTGCACAACGCTGCTCATGTCGCTCTTCCACCTCTGGAGCGAGGATGAGGAATAAAAATTAGTTTGTTTTAAAACTTTGAATATTTTTCACTTATATTATAAGAAAATCTCAGTTCGACAAAATAGTTCAAAACTGTACTAAATGTTCACCGACACAGTCTGAAACCACAATTTAATACTTGTGATGCATGGAAACTAAGCACAATTCCAAAGTCTTAAAGATCAGCAACAGTGATGTGTTCAGATAGAACAAATACCATCAAACAAGTGCACGAAGCTACGTGAGTAAGAACACAACGCAGTCTATATGCTCTCTGCGCACAACAAGTGTAAATATACAAGCAGCACAACTTACATCTTCCCAGCATTTCTCCTTCTGGTTGGCAAATGTTGATATTGATGGTAAAATGGTCCCGCTTAAGGCCATTTCCACGCGCTATTATAAAAAAGTAGAAAAAATCCTTTAATACTGGAAGAAGACACTGTCTTAAAAAGAAATCACCAGAGTCCGCTGACCGAGTCTCAAGGAAAAGCTACAGAGCGGGTCTGTTGTCCGACGAGCTGTTGCTCCTCACTCATGTGCAGCTGTGCGTGTGGAACGAGCTGCTTTTCTTATAAATATTGTTTGCTGCACAAATCAGACCAATGCGAAGCCGGGGGAAGGAAACGCGTCCAGGATGAGGACGCTGCGCACCGACCAACCCCCTAAATTTAGCCTCGGTATAAAAGTCCAAGTGCTCCTGGACTCAGAGACACAGCGCTGGTGAGAGAGTCAGAGTACGACTAGTGCGGAATGCTCTCGCTGCCCCGCTGCGGGCAGCTACTTAACCTACTGAGAGAAGAGGAAAACCCGCCCCTCAGTCAAACTTCTACAAAACCTGGCAGGACAGAGAGAGAGAGAGACCGCCCCTAGACCAGCTCCACTAAAATACATAATAAGCAATTAACGCGTTGTTGAAAAAAGAGCAGCGAAAACTGTAGAACAACAGCAGGCAGACTCTCCACTGAAAGCAAGAGAGACGCTGCAGGTGCCAAGCGCATTACGCATACGGGTACTGCGCGCTTTTACGCACACACAAAAATAAAGAATAAAGCTTTTGTCTGGACCGTTATTGTGTTGAAAAACTGTGTGTGTGTGTTGACTGTGCAGCTGGGTGTAAAAACCTTTCTGTAGCTGTCTCTGTAACTCCACGTGCGCCTCTGATCACGACCAGCTGGATGAGTTTCTTCACACAGACACACACTTTCCGCTGCAGGCTTCAGCCACCAGGCGCCAGCGGCACCACGGCTTTTCGCCTTGTACTTGACAACACTCCGTGAAGCGTCCTTCAGGTGATGATATCGGATCACATCAGCCCCCGCCCCCACCCTACACCCGACCCTCTCCATGTTATCCTGTTATCTATGCCAACATGACGGAGTGGAGCTTATCATAGTAGTTAAGTAATACAGGGATTATGTTTCTCAGTGCACTGGTGGCAGAAATATTCACATTATTGATTTGATAACATCAGGCAAAAACTTCTTTCTGTACTGAAATATCACAAGATGCAGCACAGTCAATTCTAGCTAATTTGTTAGAGTTTGTTAGACACTTGTGTACTGTTCACTTTCTGTAAAACAATAGATGACTTTATATTTTATATCATATTAATTAAAAATGTAACTTTATATGCAATGTAATGATAAGCTGCACATCTATCAACTGTGGTGGAGAAGTATAACACAAAGTCTCCGGTGGCTTTGAGCTTTACTGACTCTCTCCAGCATGAATGGATTTAACCTGCTTGGGAATGTTATAGGTCCTGCAGCCTAAACAACTACTGTATACCATTCCTTTGTCCCAGCTTTCTTTTTCGTTGCTTTCTTTTTCATGAAACAGAGAAATCTTACTGTCAAAACAGACTGTGACACACAGGTATTTCTTCTGTGTGTAAACAGTATTTCTAAACCCTTTATTAAGCTATGAAGACAAACGATAGAGGCCAAATATTTCTACTAGGAATCAGACACTACCTGTCTGTGCTGTGCTGTCACCGGTTGATCGTGACAGACTTACAGACAGTTGGCAGCAGACCCAGAGACAGAACAGGGGAGTGTTCTATAACATGCTGTGCTTTTGCAGTGCTTTGTCCTCTCTTGACACACATCACAAGTGCTAATTAAAGATCATTAATAGTTTGATAGTCACCCAATGTTTTCAGATGCCTGGCAGGATTTGGTGTTTTGGTGGCATTCCACTGTTCATCAGAGTGACTGTGCCAAACATTATGAAACGTGATCTGCAGCATGCAACCAGGTAACTGTGGAGTGCAAGTCTCTGTACACACCTTTATTCTTTACAACAGTGTACTTGGTAGAAATTCAGGACAATGTCGGGACAGTTTAGCATTGCAGTTCACAATGAGGTAGGAGATACATTTGACTGAACCTGACTAACTGCTAGCTCTCATCACACCAGCAAAAAGAGAAGGCTGTGAAATATCTGAGCAAGACGGTGACCTAACTACCTTAGGCTGACAGAGTCACTTAGCTATGTTGTTCTCCAGGATGATACAGCACTTGTGTGTGAGAGAGTGTGACAGTTTGACTGGATGTACTGAATGTGAGACTCCTTGTTCTGTGGGTTTCACATACCTAATTCAAGTGGTAACATGCAGCATGACTAGTGACAGAGACGGAGGTGAGTAACATTAGTGACAGCTGAGGCCACAGCATTCCCAGCGTGGTCGTGATCTTGCAGCTGAAGGTGAATCCCACATCGCTTTTTGACCCGGTGATACATTAGTTCTTACCACAACATGCAACAGTACAGTCAAACATTTCTGTAACAGCTATCAGTGGGCTGACACCACTGTCATATGTTCCCAGAACTCTCCAATGCCTAACCCTAATCCATGTTTTGTCTTATTCAGTCATATGGATGGATTACACAGTGGATGGTGATGACTCCAGGGGGGTGGGTGTGGGTGTTTGAACACACAGTAAACCTGATGGACCCCCAGCTATACTAACTGACTACAGGCCAGCGTAACTTTAACTCACCGAGTCGCACTGAGTAGAGATTCCCAGGTTTAGCATTTGACCTGGAGCTGACTTTACTCTTATTTCCTTTCCGTTATGTTATCATTTCAAACGATTTACACGAGACTGATGTTTATTCACAGAGCTGTATGGAACTTGTGCAGTTTGTGTGTACATGAACCATACTTAGAATAGCTACATTAGGAGCAGGACCCAGGCTAAATCAGAGGCACCCTGTGGTTCAGACAGACGTCAGTGTGTTGATGCACAGATATGAGACTGATAGTTGCTCTCATTCACTAACAGACCTGATGTCTTCATCACAGCTACAGTCAGAGCTCTGCATCTGCTGTCACGTTGATGATGACAACGTG
>JAUBNQ010000020.1:454514-467307 GCA_032353495.1 Ctenopoma kingsleyae | reverse complement strand
TAATTGGCTAAAACTCCTGGATCAAGAGTAGGCTTTTTGAGTAGAGGTTTTACTACAGCTACCTTAAAAGCCTGAGGCATAGAAGCCTGAGGTACATAGGTTTAATGATGTTGGGATTTTTTTCTCTGTACACATTAATAAACTGAATAATCAAGAAAGAAAAAAAGAATGAAAAATGTGGAATTAGTCAGAACCACTACCAAACAGGATATGATATTACCCCAGTGTTAATGCAACCTGTCTAAGCTGTTTTCAAGCAGACACAGTGAGCCAGGAAAATCAGTGGGAATCTTCAGAGCCAGCTGGAGAATTAGTAAACCAACAGAACCAAAGCCCAGTATATTCTGGAAGATCTCACCTACACCCTATAAAAAGTGTTTCAACTGCTTCCTTTTGGTTAAAAAGATGTTTTATATTTTTATTATAATGGTCAAAGTTTTCCCTTTTCCCACACTCATTCTGTATCATCACTTATACTGCTGGTGGAGGGCACCACGTGGTTCTGCTTGAATGCTGGAGCGAGCTTCAATTTAAGCATAGAGGCAGGATGAACATTGCGACGCTCACAAACCACACAGTTAGAAGTGTTGAATTATGAGTCAATAGCCCTGCAAAACCATGGTGGTAATAGTATGACGCCTATTCTCAAAAACCCACACAGAACATTCCTCCCCAGAAAACTGTAAGACAGAGGCTGGTCCCAGATGACAAACTTCTACCCAGTTCCAATGCTGACAAAGATAACACCACAGAGTCCTCCAGTTCTCCAGATGATGTAGTTGGCACCATTTTATTGGATGCGGCATTTTGTTTGATGGTCACAGAGATTAAGGATAATTTCACCAAAGTTATCTATAACAAGTTTGACATATTAGCATAGACAATTCAAGTCCAAGACGAAAAGCTAGCCAATTATTTTAAAAATTCCCTGATGTCTCTGTCTCTGTAATGCACTTCTCATACAGTATTCCCACAGAGAATGTTTACGGTCAATACCAAGAACTAAATAGAAATATCACTGATCTCTCCTTGGGGGCACCAGTGGATTTGTTTTGATCCACTCTCAACATCCAGACTACAGCTTTGTCTGTGCCACACACCTGAGAATCAACCTACAGTACAGTCAACCAGAAAAACAAGGTGTTCACTTTGTGATTTGATTCCTGTGTAGACACGGGAATGAGAAAGAAATTAATTTTAAAGACTGCAATAAGCTTGTGGAAATCTTTACTTTATTTGTTTTGCTTCACTCTCTCAAATTCTCCTGTAAACTGTATTTGGCACTGTTAAAATTCTTAGAGGAGGTATAAGGTTTCCAAACCCTGCAAAGTAGTACTACTTAAAACAGTCAAAGCACAAACATACACATTGAGCTGAAGTCTATTTTATTTGTGTGTGTTTGACTTTCCTTACATCATTTTGTACTAAGCAGGTAGACTGCTGTTTTCTGTCTGCACAGTCAGAAAAGAGCACGTATTCATTGACTAGGTAAATGGAGAGAAATACCACACTGAATGTCTGATCAAATATGATCAGGTACAACCCACTGAAACCTGTAAATTCTTGTGTGTTGCAGCTCAATTCCCTTAACAGTGTTCACATTTCACTCACTAGCATCTTCTCCTTACGTCATAGTATAGACAGTGCTAGGGAGGGGCCAGATGGGGCTGTAGTCCAACCAAGAATTACCAGATGTTTGGCAAAAGAAAAAAAAAACCTGTATGATTTCCTTTCCTTTCAAAAACCATTCTCCATCTGAGCCACAATACAGCCCACAATTCCCATACCAATCATCTTATGCACTGAAATCACCTGGATGAGTTCTTGACACATGTCATTTGAGATGTATTTACATATGTTACCTTATGTAAAGTGATAAAAGAGCTCACTTTCCTAAGTACATCCTTTGTTGCTGCTCCTTGGAGCAATATGTTGACTTTGATGACTTTCTTACCGGGTCATCATTGGACTGCTTGCTTATCTTCGAAGGAATCTCTGAATTGAGATTATATTTTTCCGTCTGCACTTCCTTTGATACACTCAGGTGTAATTAACACTCTCAGGTAGATTCAAATAGACCTTCAAGCTGGAGATCAGTATGGCAGTTCATGGAAACACTTCCAAAGCCACACTCGACCGCCTAAAGAATACAAGCTGTGATTTCTGTAATGATAACAATAACACACATACAGTCACACTCACACACACATGGCTTTTGTTATGGAAACACAGTTTTGTGTGCTTAAGATTAGGCAGGGGAGTGGTGAAGCTCTTTGCTCTGTAAGCCCAGCGTATCTGGATTTCATTTGCCTTAAATCAGATCTGCTTTAAGAGCAATTAGAGCCAGAGCTCATTGCAGCCCTGTGTTTCTGAGCATTGCTAGTGGCAACCAGGGGCACTCTGGAAACAATAGCACAGCTGTGTAGTAAAATGTGCTGGTATATCTCTAATTCAGCTAACATGTAAAAGTGAGTTTACAGCAACTACCTGCCAGATTCTGTTAACCCTGGGCTGTTTCATGGCAGATATCATATGTTGTTGCTGTTGCTGCACACACACACACACACACACACACACACACACACACACACACACACACACACACACACACACACACACACACACTGCTGTGCTATAGATATGAGGACATTCCCCTGGCTACACTGTACACTCAGTCACTAACCTGTAACTTCTACCTTGCCTCTGATTTTATCCATAAAGCACTGATCATACTCTAAGATGTACATGGATGCAACATGTTTCTATGCATACAGCATGTGGGGTATGCAATGCACTGACAGCAAGACAGCAAGCTCTTTTCTTTGACGGATATTATCTGTGGTTGGGGACTTTCTAAATACTTGTTATTGTTAACAAATCCCAAAAAGAGACCAAAATCAACCAAAAACTTTGTCTACTAACTTCTAACTTACAAAACCTTCCAGTGACAGGCTCCTTATTTTTAGTCAGCTCGGTGTCACTTTCAGTGGTTTAAATGATAAATGTTGCTCATGGCAGATTATACCAGTTATAACTAATAAATGTTACTTGCCAAATTGTCCAGTTAATGTGCTTTTTGTAACTTTGTTTTGTGTACTGTACTGAAACGATCCAGCTGTTTCTCTTCTGCCCTATGTGTGACAAAGCATCTATAGTGAATCTTGGAGTTTTATAGACTGGTACTGCTGCTTACTGTATGTCTGCAAGCATAAGTGAATTTACATTAACCAAACTACATACAGCATATACACATGGTTTGAATTAACCTGCTGTCTCGCACTAACCTGGTTTTGAACACATCTTTAAACACACTCACACTACTACACACTACACACTAAAGCGAACTTAGGAAAACTTGAATTATTACAATAATCAGTATAAGTTTATGTCTGAATGTCACAACGAGTAAAAAAAATTGCATGAGATATAGAAACTGCTGCCTTGATCTGCTGTTGTAGCACAGCATAGCCAACTGGTCTAGCAGCAGCCTGTAGTCTGTTAGTGTATTTCTAATTGTAGTGTAGTGGTGTGCTGGGCTAGACAATGAATGGACTGCAGTGCCCCCCTCTCTCTAACCATGACTTTAACTGCCTGTCCTGTAACCATCAAACACTGCCACTGGTTTCCTACAAGGCTTTGGAGCGAGGGGACATGAAAGAGAGTAGAGGAAGACAGCTGAGGTCCCCACTTCTCTTCTGGATGTGGTAATAGATGGGTAGAGCTGAAGGCTGCTGGTAATTGGTAGTTTGGTGTTTAAAGAGGGGT
Source organism: Ctenopoma kingsleyae (assembly GCA_032353495.1). Classification (NCBI taxonomy): domain Eukaryota; kingdom Metazoa; phylum Chordata; class Actinopteri; order Anabantiformes; family Anabantidae; genus Ctenopoma; species Ctenopoma kingsleyae. Next base: position 463,542 of record JAUBNQ010000020.1, on the reverse strand, counting down.
CCTTCAACTGAAAAACCTCATGGGAGGTCTTTAATTTAAGCAACCAAGTACGCCCCTCTCCCCCCTTGTTCCAACTGAGGATGCATGCAATGCAGACACTTGTGTTTTTCTTTACTCACACACACATGCACGCACGCACACACACAGTATACTATACCTGTATTTCCACATTATGCATTTGTACAGCCTTTGCTGGGTGAAGCTTCTAGGTTTTGGTGGTGTCTTAATGTCGCACACATAAAAACACTCTTCATACATCATGTGTGCACATAATACACACAAAACTGTGCCATATGGGATGCACAAAAAAGTCTTGACAGTTCAAGGGTTTATTAGAGTGGCGTCACCATGTTACACCACACACACATACACTGTCTGCCATGTGCCATCAGCAGCAATATGGCCCATTATGTAGAGTGAACACATCAAAGCCAGAGACCTCTACACAAATGTGACAATTGTGTTGAGTCAGCCAGAGGACCCTGTCTCAGACAATCAGTGCAGGTATTTGCTTGGCTATTGGATAACGTGCTGTAAGCAGGTGTTTCGTCTCTATTGTTTACACTTTTTCTTGATTTAGAAACACTAAAGTGAAGTTTTTTCCTGGCCAAAAAAATAACAGTTCTCACAGACAAAACAGATTTCACATCAGGTATGTACAGGTAGCTACTGGTAGTTTCCAAAGAAATGAATGAGGTGTGACAGACATTTAATGTAGTAGGAAACTATAAAAACACAACATGATATTCTTTTATCACCTTAAAAGTTCTGACTTGGCCAGTTAACCTTTTTCTAAACACTGCATATCTGCTCTGATTGTTACTTTCCCATGATTGGACAACAGTGCGTCTTCACCACCTTTAAATGTCATAGTTGTTAAACTCTATATTGTACTAAAAGTACTGTATACTATCTGTGCAACACATTTTTCTGACTGCTTTGAAAAAACATCACATAATCACAATTAAAATCACAACATTGATCAGAAAACTCATTACATATTTCCCGCAATCAGCCCATTTCTGCACGATGCTTGACACATTCAGTGAACAGTGCAGCTCTAGTCATCTGCTGAACAGTAACATGCAGCATTCCACTGACCATTAAAGGCATGATCTTCTCAGCATGACATCTACAGCCAATATAACAGAGGAACAGAAGTCATATAACAGACCTGCACAGGCCTTCTTTTACTGGATCCTGCCATGTGCACTAAGCTGAGGAGAGACTATTAAAAATCTGGGCTATTTGTCCATATGAGCCGAGGCAGAATTCCCCTTCTTGTGCGTGAGCATTCCAAAATCATTCTTTGGCTGTGGGCTTTGGCAGCAGGCCAGAGATGAGAGCTAACATAAACATTTGAGGACCAGGTTGTGCACAGTCCTGCAGGCGTGTGCACATGGGCTCCCAGAGGACTTCTCTACCTTCGTCACTCTCTGACCTGTGCGCTGGAGGTTGGTGTAAAATTGCTTGCAGAGGAATGCCGGGGACTTTGACTGCCTCTACAGCAAGCTGTCTTTCACTCTCGCTGTTTCCTCTGATTGATTTGACATGTGTCACTTTGGGAAAGTTCTTGTGCAGCTGCTTGTGTTCAGTCAACATTTAAAGTCGAACTAAAATTAAAATTCACTTCACACATATAAAGTACGTCCTTTGTGTTTTTGTCAAAAAAAACATTTGTATTTATGTTTTTGTAGATATCATTCTGTCTCTTGTATCTCTGTAGACACCAAAACCTTTTCCCCCTCCTGTTTTATACTTTTGTCCAAGTGTTTTTCCTCTCCCGCACTCTTGCAAAAGATTGTATCATTGTCAAGAGTTGCAGCATCACTCTTTAACTATTTCAACATGTGGATAACTCAGGATCTCACTATACAATTCAACACCCAACAAACAGAGTTCTGCAGGGATTTCAAGCAAGTAATTTAACTGGGGGCTCTCTGCTTGACAGATATCATTAAAAACATCATTTCAGCCTGTTTTCCATGGGATTTGTTAAAGTGAATTACACTGGGTCATTGACTTGAGGTCTTGTTGAATTTTCTTGTTAACTCACTTCCAACTTTGCATCATTTTAGAGACTATGGGTAAGCTCTTAAACCAACAAAGATCTGGCTCCAGTACCTTTTAGTAAAGTTAAAGCACCAGATGGGAAAGCTTGGCTAGTTTATCACTATTCTAGCTAGACCATCAGCACCAGTGAACAGTTTCTGAAACATGTAGATTAGTTGATTTCCTATCTTCCTGGCCACATGTCGATCAAGGTTTTTTACATTAAAGGGAGTTTTCCTCTCTACTGTTGTTTAGTGCTGCTCGAGGGGGATTTATTGGCCTTTCCTTACCTTACCGTACTTTGTAAAGTAACATGAGATGATTTTGTTGTGATAAAAAACAACTGAATTGAAAATATAGTTTCATCAATGAAGCTGCCTGCCACATCCGCCTGCTCAAGTTACTGGACATTGTCTTTGTGTGTGTGTGTGCGTGCGTGCGTGCGTGTGTGTGCGTGTGTGTGTGTGTGTGCGTGCGTGTGCGTGTGTGTGCGTGTGTGTGGGCCTGGTAGCTGCTCTTCTCAATGATCTTCAGGTAGCGTACCTGTACAGAGGCAGGAAGAGAGAAGTGAAGCACCAACATTCTGCAGTGAGGCTCTTGAAAACATATTAACCTCTATGAACACAGCTGAAGTTGTCAAATGTCTATCTTATGAAGTAATTGTTTAAAGATGGCTCAAAATGCATGCATTTATGAAGTGATGCACATGTTTTGATATAAACATTACACCACTCATGCAGCTGTTGCACAGATGTAGTGAAGCAAAAAGTAGGATTTGAAATGTAGTGAACCTTGCAAAACGTAATCAAATACAATACTTTAGTGACAGTACTCAACTGGTTTCCGTTCTATACTTGACATAGAACTTGACAAATACTTTTGAATACCTACACAAATCTTCAGGGTAGACACACATACAGTAGATGGTTGATCAAAGTTGAATCATGAGGTTGGTTGGTAAACTAGAGATGTCACAATTTCTTCATAACTCAAATGACCTTTTAAATGTGGGAGGATTTGAAATATTCACTTGTTTTTTCTGTGTTGAAATTCAGACTCAGAGTCTTAGCTGTCAAGTCTCCTGTTTTGGCTTACCCCTCTTTCCCACCGTCGTCCCGTATGACTATTTTCCCATAAATCTCCCGTAATGTAATATCATTTAAAAAAAACCCCTCTGCCTCTCCAAACTGAACTCTGTCAGTAGCCTTGCGACAACTGCCACCCAGGCTACTGCAGGTGGCAGTTCTCGCGAGGTTAGTGCTGATAGCGGGAACAAATCCGTAAGTACAAAGGAGAGAGATGGATAGATGTGAAGAAGGAGAAGGCATTCCTGCCAAAAGAAGTGTTAAAGGATACAAAGTCTGCAACAAATCTGTATAATAAGTCATTAGTGAATGCCAGAGACCCACATGAGTGAACAGGAGAAATTAAAAGCAAATGTGTAATGAAAATAAAATGTAAATGACAAGTGGTTATTTTAGACTTCTTGTACACCTGTCTTAAAATGTAAGGGATACTGGAGCTTGGTTGGGGTGGTGGGATGGCTCACAGTGGGTGCTGGAAAATTTCAAACCCAAAACTTGACAGGTATGCTCAGAGTTGAGGTGAATAACAATGATTATCTTGTTACAATGCTCAGTTTCAATGGATGGGATATATTGACTTGGGTAAGAAAAGGCAGCAGGACCCAACATGGGAGTCAGCTCCATGGAGACCCCAGTTCAGAGACTTAAAGGATCTGATCTGACGCCTTGGTGACAAACGTCTTGTGGATTCCAGGTAGTTTTAATGTTATGGCTCACTGTACAACAGGCCATGTCTATGACATAACTTACTGGTCTACTGTTCTTCTCTTTGCTAATGCAAGATGGAAAAAGATAGTGTGCCATGCTGATCAGATGATGCTAACACCAAACCATTGGAGAGGTAGCATTTTGGATGTGAAACTATAGTACAGATGGAAAAACTTTTTTTTAAAGTTGAGTCCATAACTCAGTCAGTGAGAAAAAACAAAGCACAGTATTCAATTCAAAACTCAGTTTGTAAAAGAAGTGCAACTGCCTTAGGCTTCATTCAGACTGACAGAGATTTAAGGTAGCCTTTTGCAGTAAAATATCGCAGCGAGGGGACCAGGAAAGTGGTCATCATGATCTTAAAGACAAACAGTAACAGTACATACAGTTAGCAGTGGTAGTGATTAGAGCTGGGCACCTTTCTGTGTTCTGTTTGCATATTCCCTCCATGCCTGTGTCGGTTCTCTCCAGGTACTCCAGCTTCCTTTCACAATCTAAATTGCTTATAGGTGTGAATGTTTGTCTGTCTCTATATGTCAGCAGTGTGATAGACTGGTGAACTATAGGGACTACCCCACCTCTCATCCAATGACAGATGGGATAGGCTCCAGCACTCATGCAGTCCTTGAGACAAGTGATTAAGATAATGGATGGATGGAATAAATCCTGGAATACAAAGAAATTCACCTGGAAGACACACATGCATGCACATGACTGTGCCAGATGATTGCATTGCAGACAAAGCAGAACCAGATCCAACTTTTTCTTTGCATGAGGTTATATTGTCTTGCCAGATCCCCCTATAGTGCTGGCGCTGGCCCTTTTAAATATCCACTCCTTGTCGAAAAATGAAGGGCTTAATTTTTTCACACCAAGCGAAACTCTGTCTGAATGAAGTGACAATGATGTATTTCAGGATGTATACAGATAAAGATAATCCTTATTCACAGTTCCAGAAAATGGAAACAATTGGCTTGATGAATACAGTGATTTTATTACAGAAAGGAATGTTAGACAATGTGACTATGGAAATGAAACCCTGGCTGCAATAAAACAGAACTGTCGAACAGTTCAAATTATAAATGGGCAAATAATTAAAAATTACTAAAGAAACTGCAAAAATTAATAAACCTTAAGAAATAAGTTGCACATATCAGTTACTCTGGAAAACTTCTTACAGTGTGCTCAAATTGACTGTAAAATACTGTTCAATGTGTTCAAGGCGCATGACGCATAACTGATTTCTGTCGACCAAATTGCAGAAAACCACATGCTAAAACAGTGACAGTAAATAGCCCTGAGCTTTTGGTAAAGATCCCAACCTCAGTACCATTTCAGGCTTCCATCTCAAATGCAAATGCCATGAAAACATCAACAAGGACAAAAGAAGAGGACACGAATGAAGTGGCAACAGAGACAAAAAGAAAGACAATGAAGAAGGCAAATGCAGAGCGGAGATCAAGAAATAGACTTCAGGGGGAAAAGAGACCACAGTTAGGATCTACACACAATGGAAATGCCATCACTTACACCAAAGGCAATAAAGACGACACAAATAAGAGCACATGTTAATAGAAGAGACAGACATCAAGGAACAGAGGAAGAACAGGAAGAGGAACTGCCTCTTAAATCTTTGCCAGAGATTAAACACTGGAACTTGTTGGTCAGGAAGTTACAGCAATGGAGAGATTTGACACTTTGTATAACTGTCCTCCCACAGCACAACTCACATCACATAAATATAGCTGATATTTTTATCCATTCCATATGGAGGTGAATGATTTTCAGCTCTGGGAAATGAGGTTCCTTAGCACCAGGGAAACATCCATCTACACAGTCAATGTAACAAGGGAACATACCGGCCAAGAGGACTTCTTTCTCACTGCTGACAGAGCGTGCACACTCAGCTTCCTGAATGAATTCAGATTGGAGAAAATATGCATGCATACAACTGTGCTCCACTCTCCAGATCAATGTAACAGATTTCTGCTTATTGCTGGAGTCAAATTGTATTATGCAGAAGGCAAATCCATACAATGAAGTCCCAAATACCAACAAACACAATATTTCTATGCTAATAGAATACCAACAATCATGATCTCTCATGTCTTCATTGAACATAAACATGATCGTGATGGCCATGTTGCCAACAAATAGAAGTGAAGAAGACACCAAGAAGTTAGGACTTCATACAGAACAAACTACAACAAACGTCACGGCCACATCTATAGAATGTACAGTCCTGTGAAGTAAATGTCAGCAGGGGTTAACAGCCCAGTACAGCAAGCATAGAAAGAAGATCCAGGAGCTAGCAGCAGCATGTTTCTAGCAGGATTTTAGTCCTAAACCAAAACATGTGCTTACAAACTGTTTCTGGAAACACGAGCGAAGACACTGAACAGATGAAGTGAGCAGACGGAAGATGCACGTTATGTAGTCAATATTATTTGTTCACTTGTGCAGGTGTGGTAGGATATTTTCATTATTTCAAGATATCAACATTTCAATGCTTAGAAGCATTTACTGACTCTTAAATACCACCATCTGAATTTTAATTTCTGTTTCTTGAGACAGGCTAACTATTACCACCCAGGGAGCTGCAGCTAAAGACAAGTTAAATATTAACACTATAGATACTTCATTTAATCCCCTTGGGTAGATTGTTGTGGACAAGGCAACTGCATTTAAGACACTAAAGATTGAGGCTTCAGTGTCTTCAGTTCAGTGTCTGGCCAGGAGGAACTGGGAATCAATCCTTGGATTCATGGACAACTACTCTACCAACTACTAACAGCATCCCCCAGATCAAAATCAGCAAAGCATTTAAAGCATCCACCTCTGTGTCTGCTTTACCAGCTGCTGCAGACCAGTCCCTACTGTCATTATCCACAGGAACAATATGCTTATGGATTCACGGTCAATTGTGGGAGTGTTTTTGGCAGACTATTACATTCACAGTTAATTGTGATTTATAAAGGAAAATTTGTGTGCACACATTTTATAAATCTGATTATTCTTTAGTTGTCACCTTTTCTTTCCTGTCTGCACATGTAAACCTTTGGTAATTTTTTTAAATAAATGAAGCACCACAAGATTTAATCACTATCCCCACTGACCCCCCATCAACACCACACACAATGCAAGACCCCTTTAATAAGAACTGTCTGTAGAAGTGCTCCCCTCACTCAGCAGCCACCATGTCTCTATGGTAGTGTGTGTGTGTGTTTGTGTGTGTGTGTGTGTGTGTGTGTGTGTGTGTGTGTGTGTGGGTGGTACTAGCAGGGACCTTGGGGGTCTGGCCTCAGGCCACATAATAGCTGCTCATCACAAGTGATCTCTCAGTAATAGCAGGCTTCGTAGCAGCTAATGGCAGCATCTTTCTAATGATGTCTCCATTGATCCAAGTCCATGCAGCTATTTTGAGAAAACTGTGGCTTCTCCGCTACCGCCTCTGCTCTTGTCTCTGTCTTTACAAGGTGCCATTAGCCGGGTTAGAAGTAGATCTGGGCTCATGATGATGAAAATGCCTGGGCTAATTGAAGGCTGCAACTCTGGCTTGGGTTTCAGAATGAGCCCTGCTAGCCTGGTGAAGGTTTGTGGTTCGACTCTCGACAACTGACTCTGAGTTTATTTTTACACTTGTACTAAACCGACAGCAAGACAATGACTGCCTTATCTGTTTCCACTGAACAAAACTGACTGACTAAATGATGTCAGCCCATTAACAGCAGGCAACACATAAACAGTCTGACCACAGTGCTTCAATTAAAAAATCATTTCTGCTGAATTTCAAGCAATTTTGTCCAATATTTCTCTAAATTGTGACATCAGTGTACCCCCCAGACTAACTGATGAGATCTGGCAACACACTGGTATCACTACAATCAAGTTCAATTGGAGTATTTACAAATAAAAGCTGTGGTAATAATTTTACTGACCTGGGTGTTTGCAACCTGTGTGTCTCAGCTCATTTTCTAACATTAATTAACAACACATTTGTAGTTGTTATTGACATATGACACACAACCAATATAAAAATCAAATATAAAAGAGAAAGCTGCTGTGACTGTGTGAGCGGCCATCTTTATGTTAACTAGACTTGCAAGCAATAAACTTTTAAACCAATATAAAGGGTACCAAGCCCTCCAATTTAATTCAGAGCTAGAGGTTCCCGACCTGAGGCAATCGGCAAGCTGACAGCACCACAAACAGAGCTTAACAGGTGGTTTAACACACTTGGCACATCTAAATATTTTAGTATGTGCTGAAAACCTTCTTGGTGAATGCTTTAACAGTTTTTTTCAATTGCTTAAGCACAATTTTGAAAACAGGGCCTAGTTTTTCAAAACACTTCACACAATTAGTACAACGTTTCACTCAATAAGCACAACATCTCAGATTATTTGCAAAATGGAACACTTTAGTCAAAACTCTACAATTTCTTACAGAAACCCTATTTTCTTGTTAAAAGCTCTAACACAGCCTTCATTTGGTCTAATTCTGTTTGATTAATTTGCTGTTTATTATCTTGCTTTCTTAGCTTTGCTAGCTTGTTTTGCTACTGTTAGCTATGGCTTCTCTGTCTCTTCCTCTCTTTCCTGTTCGGCTTGTGGCATGTTTAGCTTCTCCTCTGCCTCCTTTAGCAGTAATGGTATCTGTAAGAAATGTAGCTTATTTGTAGCTTTGGAGGCGAGGATGGCAGAATTGTAAACTCAGCTCCCCACTATGGAAAATAAACCAGATAGTCAGGTCCCGGTAGTTAGCGCGGAACCACCTAGCATAGCTCAGGTTAGCGGTCCTCTGCTAGACCCACAGCAGCTGAGAAATCAGGCCGGCTGGGTGACGGTCCGGAGGAGGCATAGCCAGAAGAAGTTGCCCAAGGTTCACCAGTATCCATTTCCGTTCACGTTTCCAATAAGTTTTCTCCGCTCAGCGACACACCCACTGAGAAACATATGTTATATATATGTCTGTTTATAATTCACGCAGGAGGTAATGACACCCGACTACGCCAGTCGGAGGTCACTAAAATTAACGTTGCATCATGTAACTACGAAAAACAATGTCGGACTCCGTAGTTTTCTCTGGTCCCCTTCCTAATATGATCAGTGATGACATGTTTAGCTGCATGTCGTCATTTAATCGCTGGCTGTCTAGGTGGTGTCCCGATAACAACGTGGGCT
>JAUBNQ010000020.1:435202-446271 GCA_032353495.1 Ctenopoma kingsleyae | reverse complement strand
CTTTTTTCTGAAGAAAAAAAAAAACATTTTCTGTTGAACATTTTTTAAAAACAAAAATATTTTCAAAATCCTCTGCAAATTGCAGTGAAAGCATTTTAGTGGTGATATCTTAAGGGAGGCAAATGAGATGTTTTTCACAATTTTTCTGCCTTGTGTGAACTAATCCTTTAACTAATGAGCGAAGGATGACAGCTGGGTAAAACCCATTTGAAAATAATCCAGCACACTTCCTTCTTTAACTACTGCTCCAGTGGCCTTGCAAACACTGCTGAATGTAACATCCTGTAACTCCATCTGCAGTTGTGATGTTGAAAGTTCTTGACAGAGCAGAGAATACAATTACTTCTTCACATGTTTCACAAGCAGGTTGATACTTTGTAAAGTCACTCTGGTTTCTGGGGAAAGGAAGGATTTGGAACTGCTGACTAGAATCCTGGATGTAAAAGCAACGGTACATTTCAGATCTGTGGTGAAGGTGACAACACGGAAGATGAGGAGGTTGTTTCTCGCCATTGATGACTTTAATCAGTTGAAGGGGCCTCCTGAGGTTCCCGATTGACTAAAAGAAAGGTTAGGTTTGGTTTGAGAATTACTGTAGTTTTTATAGCATGGTCATATAATCATGCTACAAATATTCAATCAATTCAACAAAGATATAACTTAATTTGTCTCGGCTTTGAAAAAATACAGTAATAGAAAGGTCTGAACATGGCAGTCAAACCGCTACAGTGTGTAACTTTTTTGAAAACATACATAAATACACTGAATTGAAATTGAAACCTCTGTGTATGTACCTTCCTCTCGTGCTTTCATGCGGGCAACAAAGTTGTAGCTCTTGTTCCTGCGATAGTTCTCATAAGGGTCATCCAGTGACACGCCCACGCCTTTGTACTGGTCCCATTTATCTCTAACATCTCCTCCTTTGATGGGGTCCTGGATGCCTTGTTCTTTAGCCCCCAAACCACCTGAACCACTCCAGCCTACAGCAGACAGGACAATCCAAGACAGGGAGAAAGAGAGAGAGAGAGTTCAGTGTACAGCATGTGGTTCATTTTATTTTTCAGGATGGAAAACTATCCATCCATCCATTTTCTTAACCGCTTGTCCTCGTAAGGGTCACGGGGGGTGCTGGAGCCTATCCCAGCTGTCATCGGGCGAGAGGCTGGGTACGCCGTGGACAGGTTGCCAGTCTATCGCAGGGCCGACATATACAGACAAACAACCATGCACGCTCACATTCACACCTACGGACAATTTAGAGTCACCAATTAACTTGACATGCATGTCTTTGAATGGTGGGAGGAAGCCGGAGTACCCGGAGAGAACCCACGCAGACACGAGGAGAACATGCAAACTCCACACAGAGAGGAACCTGGCCGACCCGGGGATCAAACCCGGGTCCTCTTAGCTGTGAGGCAGATGGAAAACCTTCACATTAAAAACATCTCAAATACTTGTAGTGGAAAACTGAATATCCAGTTTGAATTGTGAACTAAAGAGAAAGAAGAAAGCACATACCCATCTTCATGAGCAGTTGATGGCCCTTGTTCTCCTCCCCTAGCCTGGTATCTGCAGACAGTTTGGAAGGAGGAACCCCCAACACTGTTGTGGAGCTGTAGAGAGCAGGAAAGGTTGTCATCTAGCGTACAAAAATAGTCTTTTATGAAAAGGCATTAACCCTTAGGGGACCTTGGGGGCCCAAATGTGTACATTCTGCTTATTTTAGGTTTTTGATTCTCAATATCTCAGTCAGTTTAAAGGCTAATTGTATGAAACTTGGCCTTGATGTGTTTTTATTATTATTTATGAAATTCCATTGTCCCCTCTATTGCAAGGTGTATAGAATAGGAGATTTGCATATATATACCCATTCTTTACCCTCAGGCCCAATTTGGTCCCATAGACACCCATTACAACCACATATTGTTGATATACTGTAATCCTGACATATTATAATACTTTTCCCATGAATACCTAATAAATCTAAGCCTCTAGCTTCAAAATACAGGGAAAACAGGTTTTAGGTCTGATGACAGAGCTCACACACATTTAGTTTCAGTGGAGGCCCTTGTTCTCTTACCTTGCAAAATGCATGGCAATAAAAAAGCTTAATACCATATAAATGGTGTTGGTATTGATCTAAACTAGTGGTGTGAATACCCACGTTTCTTTTGGTTGCTCCCTTCCAGGGTCACCACAGCAGATCATCTGTCTCCGCATATTTGATATCGTCTCATTGACTCCCATTATAACCACATATTTTTGATATACTGTAATCATGACATATTATAATACTTTTCCCATGAATACCTAATAAATCTAACCCTCTAGCTTCAAAATACAGGGAAAATATGTTTTAGGTGTGAAAAAAAAACAACTATATTTCTTATTAGGTCTGAAGTAAGTTTAAAAGATTTAATGCATTGAAAGTAAAAAAAACAAAAACAATTATATGTTACATTTTTATTACACATTTATGAGTGGGCCTATGTTGGGTCCCAAGGGTAAAAAGTTTTTAGAATATTCTCTTATTGCTCCAAAAATAATAATGCATCAAAATCAATGTTGAGATCAATTATTAACCTAGTCAAGGCGGTAATAACCTCATCCCAGTTATTCCACTTTGTCCTCATTTTTGGAAAATATTGCATATTTTGGGTTTTTTCTATTGAAAAATCAGGGGTTTGTATGACAAAAGGTTATAAAAACATAAAAAATAACAAACTATATATCTATGGTTAGGTCTGAAGTTGACCCAATTTGGGTCCCGAGGGTAAAGAATGGTAAGTCATTTTGAGGATGTCCTTAAGAATGACTTACGGAGGAGAGGAGCTTCGGGATTTGGCGCCACGCCGTCTCTTGGTGGGGGAACGGGAACGGGATCTGGATCTGGAGTGAGAGCGACTCCGAGATGACCTGGATCTACTCCTGGACCTAAAGAGGGGCAGATTAAGTCAAGCATGTTATGACAAGTGCCCAAGATTTCTATAACACCTCTAATGATAATCAAGAATAAACTAAATCTGGAGAAGGACAAATGCAGGAGGATAAAATGCCTCCTCGACAAAACAAAGTCGTTTCACTAGACGAGGGTCATCAGAAATTTCTCCTTTACTCCCAGATTCATCCTGCAGTGTGACTGTGACTCCAAACACACAGCCAGAATCATAAAATAGTATGTTGAGAGACAAAAACAATAAAGACATGCAACAATAACATCATGCAGTAATGTTAAGACAGAGGACACTGAGACAGACTAAATCAACAGACGTGTGGCAAGTAAGTACATCATGTTGAAAAACTGTATGTACATATATCCACGGGAAGATATAATACAGAGGTCTGTGAGAGATGTGTGTTTGCACACCTGGATCGTGAGTAGGAACGGGAGCGGCTGCGGCTGCGGGAGCGAGATGAGCGAGACCTCGACCTGGAAGATTTTGAAGAGTGAGAGCTGGAGCGAGATGAAGACCTTCCTCTGCTGCGAGAGCGACTCCTGGAGCGACTGCCACCACGGCCACTGGAGGGAAAAAGGGGGTGGATACATTGACTTGATAAATGTGGATCACAAATGTCCATCAGAGGATGAAGACACCTTCTGGAAAATCACAAGTTTGAACAGAGGCTCCAAACAATTCAACAAAAGCTCAAACACAAACTGTGCACTCAGTGTGTTTGAATGAAACAGTCTCACCTGTTGCGTTTCTCTTGACCCTTTTTCCTTCTAGCCCTCATCTTCGCTCTGAAGAACTCATACAAGCCGTTCTGCTCCCAGCCTTCACTGATGGAGAAACCAACCACACGCAGCTGTGAGAAACTAACAACACCACACACACGCCGACTACACAACTGTTAACTGAAGATATGTCTGTGAAGATTCTCAGTCATTCAGGTGAAGTTGTCTGGAAGTTGAGTCATGGCAACTGGACTTCTTTCTTGTAAGGTTGTAATGTTTAGCTCTGCATCCACAGAGCTTTGTCTGTCTGAGGGAAGTTAGCTAGTGACAAATTTATCCTCCAGGTTGGTTTCACCCCAAACAACCTGTCTTGAGAGAGGGGTGAGGGAAGCTTTGCATGTGCAGAGGTGGAGGTCTTAGACACAATCTATCATGCTGCCCTTTCATCCATCCCCAGGAAAATCAGACCCAATTCACACGTCCACCAGGTTGGAAACACTTAACGACCCATTCAATGGGGGCAGGAGGAGGAAACAGGAGGAGTCTGCTTTTGTTTCACTTAACAAGTCTATTCAAGGCAGGTGTGAGGTGAAACCAACCTGGAGGATAAATTTATCACAGGCCAACTTCCCTCAGACTGACGAATCTCTGTGGATGCAGAGCGAAACGTTTCAACCTTACAAGAAACAAGTTCAGTTGCCATGACTGTTAACTGAAGATAACCTGTGTATAGCTAACAAAATACTGTAACTACAAGTTGCTACAAACTGGACAAGAATAAATTAAGAGAGTTTTATCTTGAAGTTGATAGAACATTGATGAAGAAACTTCATGCTATTTACTTAGCTACATACTAAAAACCTTCTGATAAAGATGTTAACACATACAATGAAAGCACAAACACACTTCAAAGCCAGAAATACACTTGCTACCCAATGACTAATGGGAAAAAAAACATGCAAAAAGAATTGTGAATGATAGAATGACACACATACATTCATAGACTAGACATGATCTGGATAATATATAAATTTATATTCAAAATCTAAATGACTTTTTGCCTGAAGAATACAGGACAATTAAAGGATTTGTACACTGTATGCATATGATGGTATAATTAACCTTCTTATTCTTTACTTAAAGAGGGACATAGCATTATGGCCTGATGGATCAGATTATTTCTGGTTACACTTTTTAATTTCATCCTTTCCTTTTAGAAAGCTAAAAACACAAACATTAAGTGCCCTCTTGGTAATTTCTGCTGTATCACCCACATTACTGTACATTAGTGTCAATTTTTTTTTTGCAGATGGAGTCGAGGTGTGAGTACCTGTTCCTAGGCCGATCATGGGATGGAGGACTGTAGAAAGCTTCCACAGCAGCAAGCAACCGATCACTAGGTGGCATGGGAGGGGGCAGTCGGATGTCTTTAGGGTCCAGAGGTTTGTAATCACAGTCCTCCAGCTGTGCAATAAGCAAGAGGTTCATAAGATGAAGTAAAGGAGTCTGTTTATCTAGTTCTGAAACTGTGCTGGGAGAGGATCAGTATTTTTATTTAATCTACTGCTTTTTTTACTGGTAGTAACTAATTCACTCCATGTGTCAGCTTTTATAAAAAAGGAGTTCTGTGAACTACCTAAGCAATTTCCTCTGGGATGAATAAAGTTTTCTGATTCTGATGCCTCTACATTATGTGCTCTGTAAATTAGTGTTGTGCTGTATCAGTCAGAAAGATACAAAGCTGATCAAGTTCAAAAATGTTTTTCAGTCCCTTGTCTTTGAACCAGAAGCAGCTGACTTACTTTGACCAGTGGAGCCATGAGACCAGCTGGCAGGTCAAAGTAGGGTACGTTGGGGACCAGACTGGGGTCGTCTTGGACTGGATGTTGTCTATGACGCATGTGGGGTGAATGGCCATTGAAGCCATGTGGGGGTGGGCCGAAATCTGGGTGCTGGCCTCCGCTCCAGGGAGGATGATCAGCCCCCAAGCCTGGAGGAGGGAGCCTCTGAGTTGGATGGTGGTGGGGAGGAGGACCTGGCATGTCTGGCAAATGCAGAGAAAAGAAAATGTATTCATGAATTCAAAGTACAGGCGCAAAAGCATTTAAAGCAGTCAGTGCACTCACCTCCAGGAAATTCGCCCTGAGCGTAGTCAAAGCGGTGGGGGGTGTATGGAGGCCTGTCATAATGGTGTCTAGGAGGAAATTCTTCCTGTATAAAGCGTGGTGGGAATCGTCCAAAGTTGTGTGGTGGTGGAGGGGGCTGGTTAAAAGGAGGTGGCTGCTGGTGGGGAGGAAAAGGTCCTCTGAAATGGGGAGGTCTCTGTAAAAATAGAAGTAACACAATAATTCACACAATCATTTGGGGCGTGACAGCTCAGAGGGTAGAGCAGAGGGTGAGAGGTTCGATTCCCAGTTCCAGCTGGCTACATGTCGAGGTGTCCTTGGACCAGACACCGATACCCTTGGCGCCTCACAGGGGCAGCCTGTCCACAAAGAATTTCCCCAAGGGCAGTATCAATTATTATTATTACTATAATAATAATTATTATCATTCATGTCCTTTCCTCAGCAAAGTATTCTAGTATCAGTATTTTCTTGAATTATAGAGTAGATGCTAGAGAAAAAAATTATTAAATACAAGTTGTAAAAGAAGTCAAACCACAGTGACCATCTCCAACATGCCTGCATGCGAGGAGGAAATGGAGGCTCTCTCTGGCCCCAGGGAGGTTGATCAGGCTGGTTGCCCCATGGCGGCTGCTGGTCATAGGAGTTCCAAGACGGAGGGCCTGGTTCAGACCCACCTGGACCACTCCACGGACCTCCTTCTCTCGGTGGACCTCCACTCCAGTTCCCTGGGTCCCTCTGTTCATTCCACATCCCTTCATGGCTGTTCCAGGGAGGGCAGGGAGGGGGCGGCTGATTTGGGTCAAACGGAGGCTGGGGGAGCAAAATTCAGAAAGGGCACCTGTGTCAGGACTCCACTGAGTGTTGTTTCAGGACAATATCAGTGTCCAGCTCAGATCAACCTCACTCAAACTAAGCCTGCAAAATTTCTGTTTTGTTTTATTGTTTGTTTATTTCTTTATTGTTAGTGAAGAACCAGCCCCCCCACCCCCTCAGCCCCCTGATACTTATTTGTACACTGACACTTTGAAAAAGGTATGTTCTCTCGCTCACACACTTGGCCACACACACACAGATACAAAGGTCTTTACCGGCTGACTGGGGTTCCAGGGGCCCATGTGCTGGGGGTCATACCAGGTAGGCTTGTTGGACGAAATATCTGAGGGTCCACTGGGGTTGCTGGGGTCCTGTGGTCTTGAGGAAGCTCCCTCAAACTCCCCTGGAGGAGGACCTGTCATGGGGGGCTTGACATCCCCTGAACACCACACACAACCCAACACATTAAGTACAAACGTACATACTTGCCCACTGCAGTGCAAGTCATACAAAATATACATTAAATGTTCTAACCAGCTTGTGTGCTCAAAGGTAGGGCCTTTTCAGGCTCAGCAGGGGCAGCTAAGGGTGCTACAGCGGCAGGTGGAGGCTGCTGCTGCTGCTGCTGCTTCAGGCTAGCAACAAATTCTTCATGCTGGGTCTTTAAAGCCTGGATCTGCTGCTGGAAGGCCAGTTGGATTGGCTGTACGACTGCAGCGTACTCTGTAATCAGAGAAGCCTAGGACAGAAGATAAAGGTTTGTAAAATCTGAGGCTGTCACAGTGATATCACTGTATATTACTGTTACATGGACTCGTCTTTATGACTGCTTTGACGCTTTAGACCAAAGTGTTCTTTTCATACAGCTACTGAGATTTTAAAGAGATGCAAGTGTGGTTCTCCAAACTCGACTGAAGAGATCAAAGGTTTTTCTGCCAACACAATCTGCACTAAGTCCATTTATGTTTATTGAGGTCATTTATTCTTTTCCGTCACGTGAAAGCACCCTGACAGTGTCTTGCGGCTCAAACATTTTGTTTTCACTGCCCTGAAGTGCTTGTCTCTCTATGTTTTTATACACCAGTGACTCACAAAAAAATCCACCAGGTGGTTTCAGTGTTGTGGTGGACAGGAGTCAGCAGGGAAAAAATAATGTTGATCATGATTAACAGGTGTCAAAACACACAGTGCACCACAGCTTGCTGTGTAGCCTCTAGGGATGGGAAGATTAACTGATTTCTACTGATACATGAGCATGTGCCGGCACAATGCCAGTGCATCAGCAGAGCAGCTGTGAGTACAGATTCAGTTATTACATGTTATATGCATAGATAAAACCTGATCTATCTGATTATTCTATTTGTAACAAATATATTTAGAATAGTAACTGGCTGGAGTGCACTGGCAGCCTAATCATTAGTGCGCAACTGCACATACCATGTAAACTTAATGTCCCTGGTTCAAATCCAGCTTGCATGTCAAACTCTCTCTCTCCCACGTTTCCTCTCAACCTTTCTACTGTGAAAGTCTCCCATAAAGATTATCCATCCATCCATTATCTTAACCTCTTGTCTTTGAAAGAGTCACAGAAGCACCAAAGCCTATCCCACCTGTCATGGGGCGAGAGGCAGAGCCCACTAAAGACTAAAATGTCCCAAAAAATAAATGCATATAAAAAAAGAGAGAGAGACACATACTTTACATTATTGTGCGCCACGGATGTGTGCTGTTGTGGGAGCATGACAAACACTGAGGCTGAGCATGTGTACTCATCTGTGAGTGAACTAAAAATGTAACGTTTGGTAACACTATAGGTTTTACAAGAGAGAGTCAGATAAATATTGCAAGTACACAGCCAGTACAACTAACCTTAGAACTCAGACAAAGTGGCAACAGAGTGGACGTGTGTGTGTGTGTCACCTCCCCAAAATCCCCCACCTGAGCTTCAAATTCATCTCTGGCTAAGAAACCAAAGAGTGGTGAGCAAAGTATTGCTTTGAATGCCACAGACAAGTCACAGTACATATGCTGAGCCTTGTCCATGTGGTGTTAATGGTAACTTAGAGATAACTGCAGCTAACAGATCAGTTTGTGTTGATCTTCGTAAGCGTGAGCCAGGTAACCACCATAGGAAAGATCATAATCCAAAGATTATAAAGAAAAAAACATTTCACTGGGATATTTCATTTATTTGCAGCATATTGTGATGTTTTGAATGGATACTGACTGCTAAGGTGGTTCCTCAGAAACAATAAAAACTGTATTTTGATGCACACATACACTGCCAAGAAATTACCAAGCAAACACAGATGCTGAGCCTAACTGTGTAAAAACATTAGTCTTCTCACCTGGTATTGGCCAAGGCCCAGGGCTGGATTCTGGAGCTGCTGAATGGTTTCCTCATCAAAGTACCCGTTCTTCTCCCAGAGCTGCAACAACTGAGGAGGTGGATGGGAATAATAGAACATAAGCAGATTCTCTTTCACATTTCTAACAGTGAAGAACCTTTATTCACAGTATGGATAAATATTGCAGCATTGTTCAAGATAATCATCATGGGGTGAGTTTAAAACCAGGAGACCTTTACCCTAGTAATCTTCTGCTGCTTCTCTTCCTCTACAGCCAGGAAGCTGGTGGCGTAGATGGGAACCACCACTTTCTGCAGTGCTGCCAACAAATCTTTCTGCTGCTTCCTCTGGCTGGGAGGACACAATAAAACATCTCATTAAATTTTCCCACATCTTGTTAAACCAATTGCATGGACAAGACAATGGTGACATACTGATATAATGCTAACATGTCATGTACACATTGTATTTAATGGAATTCATTGAAACATTTTTATGTTAAATTATCAACAATGAACCAAACAATAACTCCTATGCTTGTTCAGTGTTTTATTCCACTGTAAAAACATAAGTGTTTGTGTTAATGCACAGTAACCTCGGGCCACGTATCGGTCTCCAACAGGCTAAATACACTTCTATTAGGATGAATAAAATGATCCACATGTAGGTTTGTTTACCAGTGATGGAGAACGTCATTGGTTAAATAGATGAGATGTAGGCGGAGCTCAAAATGTGCTCCCTCAGCAGTGATGCGGTTACGAAGATGTGATGTCATCAGTTCACAGTGCTGAGGAGACTTGGCATTGTTGAACATCCAGTTTTTACCAGCCTGAGAGGAAGACAAACACATAAGTGAGAGCTCAAGCTTGTTCTTCAGTTATTTCAGCATGTGCATCATGACAGACTTACTGAGATAGCATCTTTGGTACAGGTGTCTATGATGGGCTGCAGCAGGTTGTCAAACTCTGTGATGTCCAGCTGAGTTTCCAGCAGCAGTTTCTGGGTCTGTTGCTCCATAGCCAGAGCTATAGCTGCACTTACTTGTTCCTACATTGAAGGAAGCAAAGAACAAAAACCCTGTCATCATAATGCAGAATATTGTTGTTATTATTGTTATTGTACAGAAGTTAACAGGAAGTTGATTCATTTAAGAAAAACCAGAAGATGAAGGTGCATCACACAAGATACACAACAGTGAGGATGTCTACAGAACATTTTACACTGGTGTTCTTCATACTTGTTAAATTATCATGGGCTTTTGATAAAATCTTAATCAGTAGTCATGCAGAATCATAAGAAAAACCATGAAGGCTCCTCAGATTTCTTCACGTCCTTCTTGCCCTGTACCTGTCTCAGTGTGTGCAGATGCTGCTCCTGCTGCTGCAGATTCCACTGGCTCTGCTGAATGAGCTCATCGATACAGGGCGCAGCAGGTGGAGGAATGGGAGGTCCAGCCATCATTGGAATTGGAGGTGGAGGGATATCAACCACATCTTTGGCGCCCGGGTTGTACAAATCTGCAAAAACACACCAGGAAATATACAGAGAATATTAATACATTGGTAATGCTCTTATTCTGAGGAAGATGTATTCTACTAATTATACACAATAGATTGTGGTTGTGGTTTGTTTACACAAAACTAGTTCACGCACAGTGACCTGTAAAGGTCACATAAGATGTAACAGCAAACATACAGCAAGCAGATGAGCTCCAGCAACAAAGCAGAAAGTGAACAAAAATGAAAAGGCATGAACACAACCACTGCCGACATTCCCGACCCCTGACTACTGAAATCAGTCCACCAGAAATCAATCAGAAACACAGGGGTTTGCAAACACAGCACAGAAATGAGATGGAGTTTCCACATTTCCACAAGATGGAAATATCTTACAGCAAATAAAATGATTTTAAGTTAGAGAACGCCTGACAACTGAGCTGCAAATAAAAAGTAAAAGTAACACCTGTGTAGAATTCTATCTAGAAATATTTTAATTATATCAGCCACATAAAGTGTCAATGTCTAATCCTGTATTAAAATGTCCATTGACTGTCTACACTGGATTCCAGATCAATCTGACCACATACTGAAGCTGCTCAACTGT